>JAEMWC010000185.1:845000-855000 GCA_016490735.1 Pachyseris speciosa | reverse complement strand
ATTTGTGTCAAAGAGGTGGGCAATTTTGTGAACAAACCAAGAAAACTAAGGCGAATCTGCAAAAAATACATCAGTAAAAATGTTCCAAGATCTTCAAGAATTCATTTGTATGTTAAAAGTGCCTTTCCTTGCCATAGTTTTATCGATAGGAATAACAGAACGCGTATGATAGGGCGCTTGTGGTCAAAGCATGAACTTAGGCGAGCGAAGGAGAAATTGAAGTGCAAATTGAAAGAGGGACAATATCCCAAAATGGAACCGTACTTTAATATCGGTGTTTACAAGACTCAAAATCATAGGATAAATCATTGGCGCTTTATCCTTCGGCCATTAATTTTGTAATCTCATATTTGCGTTCACGACCCTTTGATATTGGTTCTTATGTCAAACGACAAGTGGCAATGACAACATTGCACGTCCTCTCCAAGCTACATCCTGCAATTTTCCCCGAGCTAAAAGCCATTATGGCTCTTGTTTACAGTGAGAGCTATCAAGAGGGTTTAAAAAAAAAATAAACACGTATGATATAGGGGCAAATTTCGTCTTAGTCACTGATTAAACAGAGTTTGAGCAGCCGTATCACGTCATTTTGGAGCTGTTTTCCATCAGTGGGAGATAAGGTAGGTGAGCATTTACACTGCAAACGCGCTTGGCGTCTCACCAACCTTTGTCGTCGTTTTTAATCTCAATGAAACTTTCATTCGTTTGGTTTGCGTTCACGACCCTTTGATATTGGTTCTTATGTCAAACGACAAGTGGCAATGACAACATTGCACGTCCTCTCCAAGCTACATCCTGCAATTTTCCCCTAGCTAAAAGCCATTATGGCTCTTGTTTTAGTTATTTACCGGCCTTGGTCGGTAAATTATTTTAGTGTCTTTTTTTTGTTGTTGTTCTCCTATTGTACTGCATGGGAGTGTTGAAAACACTGACAACAACAACAACGACATGCTTTATTTCCCCCATTAGTGACATTACAGACATATAATCGTCTCAATAAAAAGACAACCCCCTGACCCCCGCTCCGTGGACTACCCACTGACACCCCACGGAGTACTCCACGGACTACCCTATGTACTACTCCGCGGACTACCCTCTTATGGTAAAACAAAAATCATTTTTAGGCTGAAAATAAGATACAAGAGACGTACTTGCGTCAGTCGCCATCTTGGGTACCTTCATTTTACTCGGCGGATTTACCTAAAAGATGGAATCCAGAATCCGGAATCCGGAATCAGGAATCCCGAATCTAGAAAATCGGAACGAGCTCAGATTGAGGACAATATTTGAAACCAAATGATTCAGCAAATGATCGACCTCTACTACCGTCACTGCGTTTCGCCTATATCCTAAGTTGACATCAAAATGCTCCTGTTTTGTATATACGGTAACTCGGTTAGCACCATCTTGTATGAAACACGTAATTCAGTTACTAGGCAAGTTGTTTAGCTATACAATAATGTAAATGAAAGCAAGATGTTTATAATTTTTACTTTTCATTTTCTCTGTAACATTCGCAAGTTGATTGCCCTGTGAGTAAGGATCCTCGTACTTCGAACAAGCTTAAGGAGCGAGTGGTGGCGTTTTCAGTAATAGAATTTGATCGTAAGTTACACAACCCGCCTCGATTAGCTTTGCTACATGCGGGTTGTGTATTTCTCTAAATTGTAATTTTGAATTATTGAAATAAAGGGATAACGATGACGATGAAAGGCGCAAAGCTTCATGGGGAGATTTATCTTGGACATCCAGTACCACCGGAACGGTCGTTCGCAAGTTCAGTGCCCGGCCAGTAAATGATAAAAAAAAGGTGCTTGAAATTTTGTTAAAAGTTGCTCGAAAATTGCTTGTCGTTTTCAAAAAGTTGCTCGTTTTGCAGAAAGGTTTCTCAAAATGTTGCTCGTTATTAAAACAATTAAGAATACTTAGTTTCGCTTTTTAAGGTAATTTTATTCGTTTCTGCTTATATGCGAATGACAGGTTGTCAACTATTCAACCAACTACTTTTATCGACACAAAATGTGCACCCGAATGCATGATTTTAATAGGATTCGCTACTGTATTCAGTATCAACAGTTAGTTGATAACTGAGGGTCATTTCCGGAACATGTAAACAATAATTTTTAAAAACATCATGAGCACAAAGACTTGAAATAGCACTAAAATAAATAATCCATGAAATTAATAAGAGGAATAAAAGATCCGAAGAAGACGATAGATGTCTTACAGGAGGATGTAGGTGACAGGAGGAGCGGAGTTCTTAGTCTGGGACTTGGTTTGTTCCTTCCAGTTGAGTCCAGATTCCGGATTCCGGATTCAGGATTCCATCTTTTAGGTAAACCGCCGAGTAAAACGGCGGTAACCAAGATGGCGACTGACGCAAGTACCTCTCTTGTATCTTTTTTTTTTCCAGCCTAAAAGTAATTTTTGCTTTACCGTAAGAGGGGTAGTCCGCGGAGTAGTCCATAGGGTAGTCCGTGGAGTACTCCGTGGGGTAGTCCACGGAGTGGGAGTCAGTGGGTAGTCCACGGAGCGGGGATCAGTGTTTTCAACTCGCCCGTACTGCATTCCTTATATTGATGTTTGTAACACTACTGTAATAATATAACTTTCTCTAATACACTGTATTTGTGTGAGTTTAAATCAATTTGAATTGAATTGAACTGAATTGAATTTGGCAAACACGATGTTGGATGAAAATGTTTGATCGTTTAGCCGGGTCTTTAATCCTTAATTTTACGAGGACTCGTTGCGATTATGTGTTTATAAGATAAGGGCAAACGTTTCTTAACGCTGTCAAGGCACAGACGTCGAAAAACAGTCAGCCAAGCGAAGTAAAACCACTCGTTCTCTTGAAAGTAAAACAACAAATCAAACAAACAATATCAACTACTTCTTTGCGTCCAAAACGAATAAAAATGATTGTTATTTATGTCGAGTGGAAAGTAACAACGATTAAACAAAAAAAAAAAACGTCATTCCAAGTTTGAAGCTTTTCCTGAGAAAAATCTTCCGCTCTTCCCTTTTATCAGTTAAAAATTCACCTTCCGGAGTATCTTTAGCCTGCTTGCAGGAGGTAGTCTGTGTTGCGCGAGATTCCGGTCACGGTAGTATTCCGGTCGCCATATTGGACGATATAGTCACCCCGGGTGGTGGACCCCCGTCCAATAGGACGACCAGAATCTCGAGCAACACAAATCTCGCGCAAAAAGAAACCAACTGAATATAAAATTTCGAGCCGCAGAAAGCGGGCCTCGTGTTGGTTTGGGTGTCCCACACCTGGCTTGAGCCTGCGATCCAACCGAAAGTTAGTTCCTGGTCAGCGGTTAACTTCAAAAAAAAATAGCTGACCTCGATGAGCTCTAAACTTGAGCCCGCGATATGGTCAGATGATAATGGTCAGAGGATGCCTTGTTTTGACAGGTGTCAATTGACCATAACATGGATGACCAATATCAAAGATGTGCGCTGTAAACTAGTTAGTCAGCTGGAGTATGGCCGCCATGTTGGGCTCAAGTATATATATGTTATTTGCCGACCGGGAGGTCCGTATTGGGAAAAACTCGAGTCCGAGGGCGCAGTTTTTCCCAATACAGACCGACCAAGGCCGGCAAATAACGTGTTTATTTTTTTCGTGGAAAATCTGGTTTATAGGCGGGATAGTCAATCTACGACCGGCAAACTCTGTTTATTACGCGCGAATTTGCATTGACGTTTAGTCGGTGAAAAACAAAATACTACTGAACAAAAGTTTTCAAATTTTCGCCTTACCGCGGCAAAAATTGATCCTCGAAATCTTCACAGAGAATTTTAACAGGCACTTTAAGGTCAGAAACCTGAACTGTATTAGAGGTAAGTTTACCTTGCAGAGTTTGCTAGTATTTAATATGCAACTGAAAACAGTGACTCTCGCGTGAAACCTTCACCTCAACACAAAGGCATAAGACTTAAATTGAACGATAAAAGAAAACTCGTTTCAGTTTCTTCTTGAATTTAATCAACTTAACAAAATGTCGATTTCAGAATTGAAAAGGTGTAAAATGCAAAGTAAAGAAACCGATTAAACGCAGTAAAATATGTTAAAGCTCGTAAATTAAAACTGCGGCTTTCGCTGCAACAACGAACAAAAACAACAAAGAGTTTCTACAACACCGGCCACAGAGACGAAATGTCATGACAACAAAATACAAGCGTATACTTTCTTGTTCGATGAAATCGTGAAAATACCTCGATTATACAAGAGAAAAGAACGAATGACAACCCGAAATGGTGTTCACAGCGCCCAACTTATAGTAATAAATTAAATTCGGATGTGTCCTCAGTTGAGTGTACTCGCCTTTTTCAGAATTTGCAACGATTTTAATCCCACCACTTGTTTCTTCATCCACTTAACAACTATTCATGGTTAATATAAAACATAATTTTCGCCATTTTTGCGCTTTCACGTTGATGAAAATTCTCCCTCGCTTCCAAGTTTGCTTCAAAGTCGGCAGCGGTCCGTACTCGGGGTCCGGATAGGAAAATCCGGACCGCTGCTGTGCGCGCCATCAGCAAATCAGATTCAAGATCCGCGGAGATGCTTCAGAAAAAAATAAATTTATAATATTTATACGGATTATAATTATGCATATCATATTTTAGCATTCTAGTAGATCATATATTGTAAATTTACAGTCAAAACGCCTGAAGCGTTCCGCCTAAAAATTGATTAATGCGTTCATTAATCCAGAGCCGCTTCGATTCTTGGCTTCATATTTCGAAAAGTCAACTGAACATTGTAATCATCCAACCGTAGCGTTCATTCGAATAGCGAATGTTGATCGGACTAATGACAAAACGTATCCAAATACGGAAAATTTGCGCGTCATGCAAAGTCAAATGGCGGCCAAAAATGTGTTGGGAGGTCTATATCAACCAGGAAAAGCTCCTTCCGTTCCCATGAGAGAGGAGATAATAAATATCTATAATCGAGGTTACCATATAAGGGAAATTTCCCGAGATTTAAAGGTAACTGAACGTACGGTGCGGAATATACTGGACCATTTAAGACGTTATGGAATCAACATTCGATATTCGAATGGACGCTACGGCTGGATGATTACAATGTTCAGTTGACTTTTCGAAATTTGAAGCCAAGAATCGAAGTGGCTCTCGATTAATGAACGCATTAATCATTATTTAGGCGGAACGCTTCAGGCGTTTTGACTGTAAGATTGTTTGAGAATTTGTTAATAAAAATTATTATTATTATTATTATTGTGTCAATAACAAAATGCTCAAATATGAGACCTTATTTGTGGCTCAATTGGCTGTTTAAGGTCCAAGCTGTCCAATTTGACCGGTGTTTGTAATCGGACAGGCCAAATCGGACAGTTAAGCAGCCATTGAGAATTAAACACTTCATGCCATTAGCCAATAAACTTTAACTACCTAGCCCATGCTAGCTAATCAAAATCAAGAAAAAGTTCTTTAGTGAGCGGGTTGACAGGTCCAGATTGTAAACAAACCTGGATAAAATTAACTGGTCCAATGAATTTTATTCGAATATGTTTTCCTTAGATTCTGACAGCCTTTTGACAACCTTTGACTTAGAAAGTCTCGAAATGAAAGAAAACTATGCACTTGTTGAAGCTGGAAATATGCTGAGTTTATCGCATTTTTTGGCACAATTAATTAGTAATCGGACTTCGTGTCGTACAATTCAGGGCTAATCGTGCTCGTAATTTAAAATCACTAGCCCGATTACTTCCTGAATTGTATTCCTCTCAGTCCTATTACCATTGAACAATTAGATTACGAGCTCGAGATTTCTATCGCGTGATAGCTGATAAGGGCGCAGCCCAAATCAGCTATCACGTATAGAAATCGAGAGCGAATAATCTAATTGTTTTAGCATAAATCTACTAATCAAATGGTGAAGGATCCTCGCAGTTGTGAACGCAACTTATGCAATTGCGAAAAGAAGCCTGAAAAAAAAATTCAGGACTTCAACGGGGTTTGAACCCGTGACCTCGCGATTACCGGTGCGATGCTCTAACCAACTGAGCTATGAAGCCACTGACGTTGGGAGCAGGTCAATTGTGGGTTCACATGTTCCCGTGAAAGAAATGAGCGTGAATGATATATGAAATGAATCATATATGAACTGCGGAAATGAAATCAAATGGAGAAGGATCCTCGCAGTTGTGAACGCAACTTATGCCGCAGTTCATATATGATTCATTTCATATATCATTCACTTCAACTTGGGAAAACTCACTCGTTCGCTGCGCTCACTCGTTCGTTTTCCAAAGTTTTGCAACTCGTGAACAAAAATCCGTACAAAGCACCAGCAACTCCCCGTAGCTTAGAGACACAACACTTTCCGCAACAGGTGAGCAGTTATTATTATTATTATTATTATTATTATTATTATTATTATTATTATTATTATTATTATTATTATTATTATTCAATAAAAATTGTCAAGTACTTGTGAAGAATTTAAATTTCGTGGCTGGTATGACGCGGCGTTTCGTCTCGGCCAAGAGACTCATCAGATACTTTTCGAATTCCAGAATTATTATTATTGGGCAACTCCGTCGTCGTTGTCGTGCAGTGACGCCCACTAGCAATACCGTCAGCCAGGATTACCATGAGAAAAGCAGTTGACGGGTTTCTATAGGTATGGTGCTCCGCTTGGCGGCCCTTCGGGGCGCCGAAGCTTCGCTAACAAAGGAAACAAAACTGGGAAAGACTACAAAATTTGGTTTATCAACGGAGTTGATAATGTAAATTAACCACCGTACAGGGATTCAAAAGCTGACGTTTTAAGCGTTAGCCATTCGTCAGAGCGAATCGAGGAATTGTGGGTTATGTATGGTATATATACAGAATATGGAGCTACGCTACTGGTGGTAATATGGTAACGTGAAAAACAGGAAAAATTAATTGAATGAAAAGCGCTCGTTGATACCGTGGGGATTAAGAGTACCGATTTGAACGAAAAATGTTTGCTTCAGATTTTTACGGCTTTCCGTGGTACCTTGATGTAGGGAAAGGTCGGAGATCGACATAATGTGTTATTTGGAATGGCTAGGGAGATTAAAATGCCCAGCGAATGGTTTGGATGCATCTTTGTAATCTTTCTCAACATCACGTAGATGTTCTCGGAATCGGTCACCTAGTCGTCTTCCTGTTTCGCCGATGTATAACTTTTTGTTTAATGTACAGGATATGCAATGGATAACAATTGCGGAGGTACTCGTGAAACGATCCGTGATCTTACCAGATCGTTTAGGGCCCCATATTTTGCCAGTGTTTTGAATGAAAGGGCAAGTTTTGCATCGCGAGCGAGCGCGTGTGTTTATCTTCACATCCATCTCATGTCAAAAAAGGACTAAATTGTACCCCGAATGTCGTCACGTAACTGAAATTCACTGCCAAAAAGGGTCAACAGAGATGTATTTTGCACGGCAGTACGGTCCAGTCAGCATCTCATTACACACTGCCAAAGGGCATTTAAGTTACATCTCTGATGCTTTATCCTCTTTGCTGCCTTTCACTTCCGTCCATAAACAATCACATCAATTGCTAAAAACTGGCCCACAGATATAAGATGTACAGTATTTCCTCGTCCATACAAGGAAAGCTTTTGAGGTATGTATGACGGTTTAACTCCGTATTTACCTCTAGTTTGTCTCGTTGCTCACACATTCGAGTGAAATTTACGTGTGTAATGAAAAAACAAAACAAACAAAGCCGTAAGGGGCTCATTTGTAAAATGTTTTCAGTTTATAGGGCATCAAAGCTGAACATTTTCATGTATAAACAACTAAAACTAAACAGTTTGTTACTCGGTATGACTCCATATGCTCTTTGTATGTGGATATCTATCTGTCCGCGTTCTTTTCTATCATTCATAAAGACCAGCTATGATAATCATTGTCTCCAATCAGCCATCATTATTTCAGTTTATCATCACCTCTTGTACCAAATATCGCCAATTTTCGCTCTCAAATTAAGCCAATCTCACAGCCGCCATTTTTCACCTCCACTACAACGATGATTCTCGAGAACAAAACAAATTCAAATCATTCTGCGACGATTAGATGGTACTTTTTCAGTCAGACTCTGGTCTGCCATTTTATGAAGCATTTACAAGTAATTGTTGGAAGGGGACGGAGGGGAAACAAGCCTGTAATAAAAAGAATTCTGGCAGCCCTGTTGCGCAATCCTCCAGCCGCACACCTCTGATAGCTAAGTTACCCTCTCTCGCAGTTGTTCCTTCAAAAGAGTCATGGCGAATAATTATATGCAAAGAAAAACTACTTACCTAAACGTACCGCAACTTTTGAGAGAACAGCAGCCACTCTCCGCGAGATCTCAACAAGCATGAAAGGCAGTGGAAACCGAGGCAAAGGAAGTGGAAATAGAGTGGAAAACTGCTAAAAAAAACCGCAGTCACTAAGCAACGGCAATAAAGGTCAAATTCAATAAAGCGATCGAACGCAGAGGGCGAAAGCCATAAACAAGACGCAAAAAGACGCCTTAGCAAACATGCTCACATGGTTCTTATTTATCATCTTCATGAAATCCTCCGAAAGTAAAGCGAATACTTGAGTATACAAAATGTTCAAATAAATTGATCTTGAGGTCGAGGTTAAGGCAGCGAGCAACTCAGCGCTGTTAACGTTAAAGCGCGTTATTTAGCGACAAATTTATATACTATAAAGGTATTCTCGTTTTCCAACAAACTTGGTTCCTTTATCACAAACTCCTGTTAAACGCATTCTCCCAGTCCCAAGACTCGTTTGACTGTATCAGTGCATTCATCTTTGAAAAAGAAATCCTTTATTTAGATCAGTTTAAAACTATTTATGGTTTCCTTAGAGGGTGAAATTACAAGGAAACAAGTAAGAATGTTTAAAGCCAGATTGGTGTTGTTCACTTTGGTTGGTCAAATTTCGACCATCTTTGTGGAGTCACATTAGGAGGCGCACAGCTGAAGTCCGAGAGCAGGAATTTAATGATATATATGTTTAAAAACAAACCAACTGGGCCGCATAAAGTGTATTTCGTAAGAGGGAACAGGAGCGAATAATTACAAAATCTCGTGTCCCAAATGGGGGGGCTTATTAGAGAGGGAGGGGGGCTTATTATAAAAACCGACTCCCAAACGGGGCTTATTAGAGAGGGGGGCTTAAAAGAGAAGGGGGGCTTAATAGAGCTTTTACGGTATGCACGTGAATAAGACGAAATTTCAAAGAAACAGTTCTCTAGGGTAACGTCACATGATCTACATTGGGAAAACAAAACATACAAGCTAAATAGGTCTATTAAAGAGGGAGAGGAGAGTGGCCTAAAAGAGTCATCTTCAGTTGTTTTCTATCTAACTCGATTGAAATGCAAATTAAAAATTGGGCATAAAACGGAAAAATGCAATTGAGCTTATGACACGCAATTCGTCATGTTCACATTATTACAGAGGAGTTACGGTTATTATTGTAATCGTAAAGGCAGGTTATTAAATACAACAAGGAAAAAGTCATAACGTTATAAAAAATAAAAAGCATGACAAAACGAAAAAAAAGTCAAAAACAAAGTGTTTTCCTGTTTAAATCACACCTCAGTATAGATGCATTTACAGAATGGACACAAACGAAACACATTTAAAGATCGTAAAACCAAATTTCATTACCCTGGCCCATCATAAAAGGTGGAAACACCCACGAGAACTAGCGCAACAGAAAACCAATTCACGTAGCTGGCGCTAACCGTGCACGCAATTACATTCGAAACTTGAAAACACCTTACTACAATTTATAGCCCCGATTGACAGCTGCAGCATGTAGAGAACATTAGCGCAGACAATTTTTCTCTTTTGATGGGGTTTTCTTTTGTTTTACAACCATGCATCTCTGAATTGTTATTTCCTAAATACATTTGCATGAAAGTATGGTAGAAAAAAACCCTGCCATTATGTAGTGGTGTTCCACAAGGTAGCATCCTGGGCCCACTC
>JAEMWC010000185.1:835000-840000 GCA_016490735.1 Pachyseris speciosa | reverse complement strand
AGAAAATTGAGCACTTCTTACAGTATCGCATTTTTGCCTTCACTACAGCGATAGTTCTCGACCCAGAATGGATACGGTGAAGTGGAAACATTTGTAGCCGTTGACAAGAAGAGTTCTCATAATCTTTTGACGTTTTGACGAAAAAAGGCCGGCAAGAGCGATTGTAGAGAGTTCAGCAAAGCCTAAATGATGTCTATCGCAGGCGAGCGTTGGCAAATAAGTTTTGGGAAAGGTAGTGTTGCCCCCGGGGCCCGGGGGTACTCCCTTATATTGCCTATACAAGGACGGATAGCGTATGGTTTTTGGCCCTCTGCCCTAAGCCGGGTATATAATTTCAAGCGAGACTGTCCTAAAAAGAGTCTGGACCAGTCCCAGACAGGGTATGGTTTCAAGACTGTCGTCGCCTACTTAGCAATTGAAATCGATAACAAATCCCTCTTTTAAATACTCGAATTGTTTGTTTGATGTAACTAAGAAGAAATCGAAGGAATATTACACGCTCTTAGTGAGTACCAAAGCTCAATCACCTAATCATGCTGCAAACTTAAAACGGGACTTCAACTTTTCAGAGAATCAACTCATACAAGTTTACAGTCATAAAATGTTACTTTCGAACCTTACTTAAGAGCTTTTCAGTACAAAGTTTCGAATTCCATTTTATATACGAACGCAAAATTATTTAAGACAGGCTTTATTGAAGATGATAAATGTACCTTCTGTAAACAAGAAGCCGAAACCATCTACCATCTGATGTTTCACTTTTTTTACTCAAAACAATTTTGGAGGCAGTTTGAATCCTACTTCTATTTAATAACCAATCGGCAGGTTCACCTAAATCTCAGAGATGTGTTGTTTGGTATCATCACTTCAAAATGTATCTTGCTCAATTACTTGTTAATCATAGGAAAATTGTACCTTTGGGACTGCAGAAGAAACAAAGTTCACCCTAGCATACATGGCTTTCAAACAAAAGTAAAAAACAAATATGAAATAGAAAAATATATATGCGCTAGAGACAATAAAATGAGAGAATTTTACAGTAAATGGACAATAGCATCCTGTTTAAGTCAATCGTAATTTATGTAAAATCTTTCTAATATATGTAATTTAAGGATTTGTATGTATGTATGTATGTATGTATGTATGTATGTATGTAGCTATGAATGTACGTATGTAGTAAATACAAAACGTCAATGTATATATAATCGCGGATTATAACTGTTAAGTCTATTTATTGTAGGTAAAACGTTTGTATCTAAATGTAGCCTTTCACTGTACGTTGTGTTTTGAGAATTAATAAAGTGTATATTATATAGAAAAAAAAATTCGAAATCGGTGGTAAATGAATTTCGTGGCCCATCTTTTCTCAAGCTTTCCTTAAAGGTAACGCATTTAGTGAACAGAAATTCACATCAAGTAAGTTTCCACTTGAGATTCACCGCTAAATTAATACTTTCCCTTCTACGTAATGTACTATATTTGTGATCGGTGTTCGCGTTTCAATGTGTGGAACATCACGCGTGATGACAATGGGCCTTTAAATGCGATCACAAATGCCAATAAAACATTTGTGTTAAACAATTGTATTAAAAGAGGTTAAAGAAGGGATCGACATGTTAAAAAATTGTTTTGGTATGTATATTATGTTTCAAGTATCCTATTGCAACTTATTTAAATTGTAACGTCTTCTGCCACAGGGTCAGTCTCTAACAAACCCTGAAGAAGAAAGGCCGTGCCTTTCGAAATATTGGACAATATATTTCCCTGACCGTTAATTCAGCCTTGCTTTCTTGGATTTTTAATTGCTTGAAACGCGAACGAGATATTAACGTCAGATCCATGTAAAGTGACTAAAAAGATGTTTAAGTTAAATCCCGCCTTAAACCATGTTGTTCTTCGTAGAAGGGTAGATATTTAAGGTTATTTTTGTCCTTAACTTGGTCAGAGTTTCAAACCCCCAGTGCTACCCCTATACTCAAACGTGGGTCAAGTATCAAATTTATGGAATCCTTTACCTTCTGATCTGAAATCTGAATCTAACGTTAATGTATTTAAGAATAAGTTGAAAACATTCTACTTCACTAGGTTACGTGTTGTCTTTTATGCTGATGACACTCGTACCTACAAACTTATCTGCTGTAAATGCCGTAGGATTAATAAATTAGCTACAATAGATTTTCTTGTTGATTATATACATATTTAATACGTACTATGTTATTTTTGTATTTTAGGTTTGTGTATTTTTTCTTAAGAAATTACCAGCGGGTAGGGATTGGTATAGTTAGTTTTTATACTCATGGTGTGGGTTGGGTTGGGTGATACACCTTGTAGGGACTTAATGTTCTTTGTTGGCCTTGATTAAAATGGATCGGTTTTTCTTTGCCTTGACATGAATTTGAAAAGCGTTTTCTCTTCCTTGATTGGTCTTACATGCTAAACAAAGAAATCCGTTTCTATTTCTGGGAGCAAGCAAAGAAAAAGATTATAGGTACATCATAGCTGTGCAAATAAATCACTGATATAAGGGATAATATATCGAGAACTAAAAACGACAAAGTAATTATTTAAAAAACTAATCAAGTAAAGTTTCAGGTTTATACTTTCTATTGGTTGCATCGCGTGTCTTGTTATGTCTACGAAGTTATTTGGCACTTCACTCCCATGTACTTCGTTACCTTTCATGAAAAACGATCAAAATTATTTTTTCAGTCCTTGATGACCACCTTTTTACCAGCGCGCGACAGCATGCCATTAAGGGCTCCTAAACCTTTTGTTTCAACCAAGGGATAAAAGCTACATACACTGCTGTGCCTAATGACGGGAAAATACAAGTGAACCCGCTATTAAGAATTTTTATCCCTTTAACGACTTCACCAAAACCAGCCATCGAAGTGACAAAAAGGTACCGCCTTCTGAAAGTTCTTCTTTCTGTGGTGAAGCAGACAACTTCGAGTAATAGTATTGGAAGCCTGCGCATACAACTGGGTGTGTATACAGCGTGTGTGAAAAAATAATTTCGATTCATTTATTCTGGGAAATGGAATTTCAGAAGCCGAGGAAATTCCGGTTGGGATTCATTTTAAAGTAGTCATAACATTTTAAAGTTGATCACCCCCGGAGAATATTTTAACAGTCATCGTAATGGGTAATTTTGCAATTTTTTGTAATTTTGCTTTATCTCAGGCAAGTAAAAGTCAACAAAAGTAGTAAGAGCTCCTTAAATTGAACAAACGTAGTAGGATTTAGCGATATATCCTGCCTAGTTGTAAATATCTTGGTAGGTGAGTTGCGAAATTTTCACAAATGTACCAGGTGAGGCGCAGCATCTTCCTGTTCAAATAACGCCATATGGAAGGACAAAAACACATTTTACTACAAGACAAACGGCCGGAATTCCAAGTTCAGAAACCTCAAGAGATCTATATTAAGAAAATTCACAACGTTTTTGATTTTTAAAAACATGTTTCAATTACGCAAAGTACAAAGTTGAATTTATAGGGTACGCAGAATGCTAATTAGCAATCTGCGTACACTATAAATTCAACTTAGTTTGTACTTTGCGTAATTTAAACTGAAGATGACAGACTGACATCTGCTGAAACATGTTTTTAAAAATCAGAAACGTTGTGACATGATTTTCTTAAAATCGTAACATTTCTGCTACTCTCCAGATCTATATTAATTTGTTGTACGTTAAATAAAAAATGCATAAGACAACTGACGCCAGTGGGCAGATTATTGCCCTGCGGCTAAGGAAATAGTGAGCATCATATCTCTCTAAGAAACCAATCGACTGTCTTCCTAATGATCAATGGTTATTTTTTTGACCAATACATCTTCAAGAATAAACCTATTACTCACTAGTCCAAGCCCAAGTTAATACTTGTTCGGCCGGTACCACTGTATCGTGTGACTCGTTCTCATGCAATCCAAGATCGGTGCTTGTGTAGAGATATCAAGCTTTCTAAAGAGAAGTACTGCTCAACAACTTTCATTTGAATGATTTAACTATTTCATACAGATCATGAGCATTCCTTTTAATCACCTTCACTGTTCCTTTGTATATCGCATGTTGATACTTCACCAGTCTCATAGCTCCTCATTTCTTCCCTTATCACAGAGATAATCACCAGGAAGTGTGATCGCTGTCGAGAATTCTTATCTAGAAAATCATATCGTGGCATTTCGGTGGCCAGCAGGTTTCTCCAGGACTGGCAAAGGAGTTTTTGCATCGAGACATAACAGGTACTTGTCATCACTATTATATTCTTCAAAAGTAGCTCAGCCTTATTCAAGCTTTTTCTCCTTCCACAATATTTAAAACGTAGAATTACATAAATGAAACACTGGGCCCATTATAGGCAGCTGTTTTTATTTTGAAAACGAACTGATAAAATGTATGGCAATATTGATTCGAACTATGTGTCAATATAGTTACTATGATGCCAGATATGGAAGCACCTGGGTTTTCACCTCAAGTTTCATTTCATTATCCACCATATCGTGTGAACTTAACTGAGATTAATCTGATATTCATGCGAATATATTTTACTCATTTCTTCGAGTTGGCAGGATTTACCGTAAAAGCTCGAATTAACGCCCAGCTTCCAATAAGCGCCCCCCCCCCTTCGAATTAGCGCCCCTCCTAAGGCTGAAAATATTTTATTATCGCTCCCTTCCAATAAGCGCTCCCCCCCCCCGCCAACTCAGCCCCAAGAAAAGTGCGACTTAATTATAATACTGAATGCCGTACGATATTTCAATATTAACAATGCGTTTATTTATTATTCCTTGTTTCATTGTAGACATTTTATCACAGTTACTACCGTATTCCCAGGCTTCCTTTCTTTTATAAGGCTTCCTTTCTTTTGTACAGCTAAATACCGTAATAATAACAGGCAACATTGAGAATATCAATATTATGAAAGGTGTTCGTCATCGTGGTTTCAAATGATAGCTGAGTTAATCTTTTGTCTCATGATTGAGTCACAAAGATGTGG
>JAEMWC010000185.1:795000-832500 GCA_016490735.1 Pachyseris speciosa | reverse complement strand
CTTGTAGACTACTCCGTCTTGTTTTACTGGATCGACAATGTCCTTAGGTCGCACTAGGTGTGATCTAAGAGTTGCGTCAGATCTGAAAACAGTCCGTATGCCTTGTTGTTGTAGGCAACGGCGAAGAGCCTCCGATGTGCCTTTGACGTATGGCAGAACCACAGTAGATTTAATTTCGGGTTCAGGTTCTTTAGTGGTTTTTCGTCCCTTGGTTTCGTAAGATTTTATACAAACGAAAACGGATAACCGTTGGAAACAAGGACCGATGAGAGGTGTTTCTTTTCATGAGAGATAACTGATGGTTTTGTTATGAGGTGTTTTGACAATACCGCGTTTTACAGATTGATCATACGCTAGGTACTGGTCAGTGTGTGTAGGCTTTCTGTAAACACTGGTAGAGAGGTATCCGTTCGAATCCTTAATGATCAACGTATCAAGGAAGGGAATTGAGTTGTCATTCTCAGTTTCCATTGTGAAACGGATCGTCGGCTGTTGACTATTGAGGTGATGTAAGAACGAGTCAACTTTGTCACGATTTAAGATAGTAAAGGTGTCTTCCACATAGCGTTTCCAGATCTTAGGTGTACAGGTCGTCGGTCAAAGCTTGCTCCTCAAAACCCTCCATGTAGAGGTTAGCTATCACTGCGGATACCGGGCTACCCATGGCTGCTCCTTCTTGTTGTTCGTAAATCAGTCCATCATACTGGAAGTATGTGGGTCTAAGAACGAAACTCAAGAGGTCTGCAATCTGCGTAGGTACAGACTGCAGTACAAACTGCACTGCGAAAACTAGAAGCTGACCTGTGCCTTGCCAACTGCACGACTCTAACACCTACGCAGATTGCAGACCTCTTGAGTTTCGTTCTTAGATCCACATACTTCCAGTATGATGGACTGATTTACGAACAGCAAGAAGGAGCAGCCATGGGTAGCCCGGTATCCGCAGTGATAGCTAACCTCTACATTTGAGGGTTTTGAGGAGCAAGCTTTGACATCGACGCCCTGTACACCTAAGATCTGGAAACGCCATGTGGATGACACCTTTACCATCTTAAATCGTGACAAAGTTGACTCGTTCTTACATCACCTCAATAGTCAGCCGACGATCCGTTTCACAATGGAAACTGAGAATGACAACTCAATTCCCTTCCTTGATACGTTGATCTTCAAGGATTTGAATGGATACCTCTCTACCAGTGTTTACAGAAAGCCTACACACACTGACCAGTACCTAGCGTATGATCACACCACCCGCAATCTGTAAAACGCGGTATTGTCAAGTGCCTGTACGATCGATCAAAACACCTCATAACAAAACCATCAGTTATCTCTCATGAAAAGAAACACCTCTCATCGGTCCTTGTTTCTAACGGTTATCCGTTTTCGTTTGTAAAAAGTCTTACGAAAACCAAGGGACGAACAACCACTAAAGAACTTGAACCCGAAATTAAATCTACTGTGATTCTGCCATACGTCAAAGGCACATCGGAGGCTCTTCGCCGTTGCCTACAACAACAAGGCATACGGACTGTTTTCAGATCTGACACAACTCTTAGATCACACCTAGTGCGACCTAAGGACATTGTCGATCCAGTAAAACAAGACGGAGTAGTCTACAAGATTCCCTGCGAATGTGGTAAGGTTTATATTGGAGAGGCGGGAAGATCTATGCATGAACGGATTAAGGAACACGATAGAGACATACGGCTTGCTCGAACCCAATCCTCCGCCGTTTCAGAACATAGCAACTCGACCGGACATTATTCGCTCTGAGACGAAGTTAAATTTATTGACCGAGACCCACATTGGTACACCCGTAAGGTTAAAGAGGCTATTCACATAAGACTTCACCCTAACAACATTAACAGGGACAGTGGAATTGAAATTCCTGAAGCGTGGATGCCCACGATCAAACAACACAACAGCCGATCAGTACCAAAGCGGACCGCTGAGGGAACTATTTCTAGTCTGAACGATAAGGATCGAAATCCTCCAATCAACAACAGCCTAAGCGAGGATCGAAACGCACCAATCACCACCAGCCACGGTGCTTCTTATACTCACACGCAGCCAGTCGACACCATCGCCTGATGAAGACCAGCAGTATAGCGGTCGAAACGTCGCGATCCACATCTTTGTTACTCAATCGTGAGACAAAAGATTAACTCAGCTATCATTGAGAATATCGTAAAAAAGTTTGTTTCAGGCTCGCGAGTTACGCCAAAAGTTATTCGCCATTACAATTTTATTATTGTTACTTTGCAGTTTGGGTTCTCTAGAAATAAAGTCACCGACTAAGCGCCCCTTCTTACCTAAAGAAAATGTAATAAGCGCCTGGGGCGCCAATTCGATCATTTACGGTATCTGAATGAATGATGTAATTTATATAAATTTGTCACATTCGTTTTTATAATTGCTTTCACGAAAAATACAACACTCTGTTCTGTAATTGCATTTTGTTTTCTACACTTTTTGAGGGTTTATTTTCTTAATTCTCTAAGAACGTGCTGCAGACCCTATCAAAAGGCTGACTGATAAGCAGCTGGCGAATCAAGGAAAAGTGAAAACACGGTAACCGCCTCTTCTTATGACATAACCCTTTTCCGCGGTATAATTCATCTTCAATTCCAGTGTATTGGTATATTCTTATACACCTAAAATTAAGTTGGAAAACGTATGTTCTTTGGATCATTTTGACAGAATCATTTGGTCATGGCTTCCGATAACTTTCAAAAATGCTTTGTCGGTGGACAACGCCTAAGACCAGCAAAACAAGTTAAGAATTGCTGAGTTTTGTGTATCAACAACTGCTTAGTTTTAAAAATGCTATGAATGTTATTATTCTTGACCGAATGTTAGATTTCAAGAATTCCGCGAAGGTAGACTGACAAGCTGTAAAATCCCGTATATATGCCCTCAGTTTATTTTTGGAAAGGGTTGGTTTTACGGAATATTTTCAGTATTGCAGGGAATTTCTGATGACGCATTTGAATCACATTATCCTAAATAATCAAATATTAAAAGGCTGGCTTCACCAGAACATGTCTTAGTGGATTCAGAAAATTGTCAGTCACCAAACGTTAGTTTTGACTTGGAGTTAGAGTAATCGCTGGTTACTTTTCATGGAAACACACTCCTGCGATAGTCTTTTGCTCTCAACGTGATATGATGCTACGTTTTCAGTTATTAAAAGTGTGTCCTGATATTAAACCAACAGATTCATTCTTCTGTTCAATTTTAGGTGAGTTGGTTTATGCCAAATATATGCAGAAGCCAAAATGGTTGCCGATGCCAACAACAATACCTTCAATACTAGCAACAGAGGCATCTGTTTGAGTGCATCACATTGTATTCCCTGGATTGTTGTGCTGACTACTGAATGCTTTGCCATAGTCATCCTCAATATTCTCACTATTATTGTATTTGCCACGCGACGAGAGCTGCAGCGCCAGGCCTCATTCCTACCACTTCGCAATTTGGCAGTTGTCGACCTGTTAGCTGGGGCAATCTCTGGTCCCCTGCAGATTGAACGAATCGGGGAGCATTGTGATTTGTGGGTGTATGATCAGAGCTATACGTGGGCAAATTACTTGAAATTTGCGTTTCTTCATTTGTTTTATTTTGCCTCCCTTGCCAATCTCGCAGCTATCTCTTTAGAACGAATGTATGCTACGTTATGTCCGTTCCAACATCTTTTAACTAGAAGACGACTGTATGTGCTGGTCATCATCGTGATTTGGCTAACAGCAACAACCAGGGAAATTGCTCAAATTGCGTTTTTCAAAACGGCTACTATTATAGATTTTAAACTGAATATATTAGTTAATTCCACCCTGTATTTGCCATATTACTTCACTTCTCTTTTTCTTATTTTTTTGTCTTATATTTCCATTTTTATGAGAGTGCGATGCAGCATTCATCCCAATTCACAGAATAGCAAAAGAAGAGAACGGAAGCTGACTATCACTTTGTTTATTGTCACCGTAGCATCTTTGATAGCATTGCTACCAGTAATAATTTTCGTAACTGTAACCACTATCCATTATGGATCATTTGAAAAACTTTCCAAAGGTACTTACTTTCACGTTAGAATGTTTGTGATCATGTTTTTCTTGGGTAACTCGTTAACTAACCCGATTATATATTCCTTGCGAATGCAAGGATTTCGAGAAGGCTTAAAATCGTTTTTCAGGAAGACCCCAGGCCAAGAAAACACAACCTTATCTTTAACTCGAAGGACCTAAGGCTGGAGCTAGGGAGGGATGAAAAGGCCTTCTGGGGAGAGTTAATACAAAGTGTCCAAATCGTACGCCTTTGGGCAATTTTCATTATGCAGGGAAAACGGTGTTAACGATGTTAAAAAAAATTGTTCTCACATCCATTATGTATTTTAATGCAGGTCATATTACGGACTAGTCACAGTTCTAGGAATCTCAGCTTTTCGGAAGTTTTACAAGAGATCACTAACAGCTGTAATTTTTCAGAATTAGTTGCAGGGATTTTTATTATTTGGATGTGGAATTTGATTTTGTGCTAGATACTTTGGTAAAGCTCAATTTAATTGCAAATTTCAATAATTTATGCCTGTAACTCAAATATTCAGTGACCCTCATATATCAGGCTCTGCAAGATTTTGTTGCCTATGATGGAAATGCTTGCACATAACGATTCAGCTACGGATAAAAGTCCTGTATGCTTTTTTTTACTGGTCCATGTTTCATTCTTCGGCTGTTATATAACAAGGCCATGTATACGTTAAGCAGTTATGTCCCCTCGACTAGGTTTCCTGGCCCGAGGTTAATTCACTGAAGCGTTAGGGTTAGCGTCATTGTACTGATTCAGCGGCGTAGTGTTAACTAGATCAGTGATAGAAACACAAATAAAGTACCAACCAATGGGCGGTGAATTAACCTCAAAACATCTACGTTAATGTTACTATAACAACAGGTGACTTTTATCGAAGACGATTCACTTTCTCTAATAAATTTGTAACTTCAAAGCCGTAATTAAGTGTTAGATCATGCAGGCTTCCTAGCCTGCCACACTAGAAGATTTCCATAAAAATAAGAAATTTGAGCAGTTTATGCTTTTATGGTTTCTTTATTTGTCGTTTGATTAATTTGAAATACTTGTGAAATTAGACTTAATAAATGAAAATGATATTCCTTAAAAAATATAAATTGAGTCGAATAGATCGTCCTTTTTACTGGCATCTCAATAACACAATTTATGAATAGCTACAAATGCGTTTGTAATTCAGTGTTACAACCAGTAGCTTAAAAAAGCAACAAAGCTTTTTTTCACTTCCTTATAGTGTAGTTTCATTTTCAGTAGCTCGTGCAATATAAGAAGTCATGATATGCATGGAACTCCCTTCCGGGTACATGTAAATACATTAAACGGCAGAAGAAGATTTCTTTGAAATTATAACTTGTTTAATTCCAAAGAGTACACTAAGTCAAACATAAAAACTTAAGTTTAATTAGACAAGAGACATTAATAAGCATTGAAGATTTGTTAGGCAAAATAATGTGTATCCCTAATTAAGTATATGCGAAAAATATATCAAACAGACTGATAAAACTACTTGTAAAAGAGAAATATAATAGGGTGATAAAAGTAGGTGTTTTTCAACCGCTAATAAAAACTGAGTGCAAGTGGAATTTAAACTTCTTTAATTGAAGTTGTTTACATTGCTGGTGATATATTGAGGGACAGTACACCAAATAGGAAAACCTACGGAAAAAAGCGATGCCCGAAACATGATTTAAGAACAGGTGCATTAACTCAAGACTCGTTCACTTAAAATAAGCTATATTTATTCTGCGTTACATTGAAAAATTATCAATTTATTACAAATGTAAGAATCAGATACTTTTCTTTATAAATTCGAGATTGTAATACTCAGAGGCCTGCCACAGTATCTGAGAGTGGCCGATCTGTTAATTTAACGACTGAGTACTAATTTATACATGATAATCATTGCCTTCTATTTAACAAGACAATATTAGAAACATCAATAAAGAGAGGGACAAGAGTATTCAAAATATGAACGCATATACGCTGCCGCGGATTGACTGTCGTAAATAAAATTAGTTTGCTGCCAGTTATTACACTGAACTATTCAATGGGTATGCAGGATGTCAGTCACGTGGTACAAAAACGCCATGCTGGGACGCAAACAAGCCACTGGGACATTGTAGACAAACAATGAGCTTACATCGTTTAAAATGGCAATTTTCTTTGCTCCTCTTGTCCCAGTGGGTTGCTTGCGTCCCGGCATGACGTTTTTTTACCACGTGACTGACATCCTGTAAAGGCCCATTTATGTTATTGCCATTCATTGATAACTCGTTTTTGTAGTTAGAAAAGCTCACACATGTATGTATGTCCATAATTTACTCAGTTCTGGACATTAAGGAAGAATGAATCTAGTTTCCATTTAGTACGCTAGTTGTCAACGATATGGCTATATTTTATAATTAATGTTTATTAAGAGACGTCTGTAAATATTAGCGTGATTAAGCTCTTAACTGTGTGCTGGTACACATTGCTGTTTGGCTTTAATAAACGAATACTCTCTCTTGCTGAAGGCTACTGAGTTCCTTTTAATTGTCTTTCAAGAACTTAAGATTCTGGCCACCTTGAACCCAAAGTATGGGGTACTTCCATTTAAAATCAAGGCCATTTTCCTTTTATGTTTGCTGAACTCGTGCACCGCTACCTGGAACGCTTGGCCCATATTAAACTCAAACTGAATTCCAACTTCCTCGAGTGCCATTGCCCATAAACTCAAATAGCTGTAATCACAGTTATCATCTTTTGACACTCATTCTGCAATAGTACGGACCCACTCGTCCCGTTTGGTCGCATGTTACACCCTAATAACGTCTTTCTACTAACCTTTCCCGTACGATTTGTGACAAAGTGACAAAACACTGATGTAATTTTATCTCCGTGATTTTATCTTTTAAAATAAGCCCAACATCAAAGCACAACAACAATTTTATTTCGACAGGTACTCCACACCAAAATCGCTTTAATCTTAACAACAACTACATAAATTTATTAAGAGCTTTCTTATCGCTGGAGCCTGGAATTGACGATATTCTTATAAATATATGGTGGAGTACGTCTCTGTGGGTAGTGACTGAGTAGCCTGCACAACAGCGACGCGAGAGACACGTCTCGCGCTTCGACTCCCCCGCCCCCCCCCCCCCCAAAAAAAAAAATGTAATAAAAACGCCTGAGCGCCCCCAATAACGCCTGTTGAGCAGGCTAGTAACTGAGCTATTGCAGGATCTATGTAGCACTTTTTCATTCAGACAATTTAACAATGCAGTGATCCAACCATTAGTTTTTTTGAAACATGCAGTGAGGCGCATCACCGTCTTTAATCAATGTCTGCCGTCCATCCTAATAAGTCCGTCCTCGTTGCTAAAGCTCACTTGTTACATGTTAGCCGGCAATGTTGTTGTTTTTTTGGCGGGTGATTGCCGTTTAAAAAAGTCGTTAAGGACCTAGGAATATTGACTGATAGTAGTCTATCCTGGAACTCTCTTATAGCCATTATTACTGCTAAGGCAAACAGAACGCTGGGCCTAATAAAAAAAAACTTCCAAAGATCTCAATGATATAAACACAACCTCGTTCCCAAGGTCTCTCCTCTTCTCTCTCTCCAGGGGGAGGAAGAGGAGAGACCTTGTGAACGAGGTTGATATAAACACTTTAAAGACCCTATAATGCTCCCTAAGTGGTTAGATCCAGTTTGGAGTACTGTTCAGTTGTTTGGTCCAACTGCACGAGCAGACACATAGAAAAACTAGAAAGAATTCAGTACGGCAAGAAAGTTCATTGTAAAATCTGGTGAACCGTATGCTTTTAGGTTGAGGAAGCTTAAGTTGTTAACTCTTGAACAAAGGCAGTTTCTTTTGGATGTGAGATTTTTATTTAAAGCCCTTAATGCTTATATAAATGTATACTTTTTAATTTTTATTGTCGTGGAGATCGCTACCTACTTCGACATTTTGATGTTAAATCATTAAAAAAGATAAGCAAGGACCAATGTTCTTAAGTACAATTTTTTTCATACGATAGTTGATAGGTGGAAAATTCCACCCTTAGAGGTTCGCCCGGCGCTCAGTGTGAACATTTTTAAATCCAACGTTGCAAGCGTTTTAATAAAATGTGCAGTGGGATTTGAAGTTAGTTGGTAGTTATATTGGTGGTAGTTTTTTGTAATAATCTATTTACAATTTATTAATGTAGGTGATTCTTTTTATATTGGGTATACGGCTCTTTTACAAATCCTCCTTTTGGCCTTCAATAGGCCCCTTTCATAACCGTGTCACGTGGCCTTGACAATCACAAAAAATGGTTGTGGTACAAAATAGATACCAGAAATGGAAAGAGCGTGACGAAATTAGTAAGACTACCAATTTTGAACCCACTGATGTTTGGGTGAGAGTTTTCACAGCGGTATAAATGTTTGACAAATTTAAAAGAATTGTATGCTGGATGGCAAAGCTTGCCATCCCGCAGCTTTTTTCCATACAAGTGTTAGTAAATGTTCAACCATTAAAATCAGAATAAAATCTCTCACCTAAACGTCAGTGGCTTCAAAATTGGCAGTCTTACTAATTTCATCACGCTCTTTCCATTTCTGGTATCTAGTTTGTTCCACGATCATTTCTTATAATTGACAAGGTCACATGACACTGCCATGCAAAGGTACTCCCTCATTCATCCAAGAAGTTGCGCGGGAAAGGAACGACCCCTATCTGGCGATCGAAAGCCTAGAGAAGAGAATCAGTGCAGTCAAGTCTTACACCAAACCTCCATCCAAGGTTTCTGATAAGCCCACCGCGACTTCTCCGTTTGTACCTGGCCTGGCAGCCTTTAAGACTGAGGTCTCAGAGCCAACATACAGGCATTTGGCTCCCTGGGATCCCGCTAAGTGGTGCGTTATACACAAGTTATCCCACCCCCTTGCACCTTCAGAGTGTTGCACCTTCAGAGCCATGCCCCTGACCGAAAGAAAAAGTCTGCTTAACCAACACGGAATCTGCTTCCGTTGTGTTGCCTCTAATAGCCACCAGGCCAAGGACTGTACAGTGGTGGTAAGATGCATTGAATGTCAAAGCCACAAGCATGTTGCAACACTACACATAGGACCCCTCAACGAACCAGAACCAAAAGTAAAAGAACCAGTACGCCCTGTAGACTCCCATCAGCAAGGCGGGGAGTCATCCAACGTTACAGTCAGCTGTACAGAAGTGTGCGGACATACAGCCGGAGGAAGATCATGCCCGAAGATCTGTCCTGTCTTCATTACGTGAATGGCCATACCCAAAAAAGATTAAAGCATATGTGGTCATAAATGATCAGAGCAATTGTTTCCTTGCCAAGTCAAAACTCTTCAACATGTTGGAGCTACAAGGGAAGGCCACCCGTTACATGCTGAAAACTTGCTCGGGGACAAGTCAAGCCAGGGAAGATGTGCTCACAACCTTGTTTTTGAATCCTTAGACAGCGCTTACAGATATACACTCCCTGTCCTCACAGAATGGGATGCAATCCCAGACATCGGAGAGGAAACCCCTACCCCGTCAGTTGCCAGAGCCCATCCTCATCTTGCTTCCATTGCAGACAAGATCCCTGCTCTAGACACGGATGCCGAAATAGTGTTGCTCATTGGGAGAGATGCACCAGCCCTCCACAAAATTCATGAGTCTAGAAATGGACCCAGGGATGCCCCATGGGCCCAGCGCATTGACTTAGGATGGGTGGTCTTAGGAAATGCCTGCCTTGATTGTGCTCACAAGCCCACCTACATTTCCTGCTTCAGGACACAAGTCCTTGATAATGGCCGACCCTCCTTGCTGCAGCCTTGTACCAATCAGTTCTACATCAAACATGATTCAAGTGTAGAACACCTGGCAATTTTTGGAGCAAGCCAAAGGAAAGGAGCCTTCTGCAATGGAACATTTGAAGATGGACTGGGGGCTGGTGTCTTTGTACGAATGAAAAGCGACAACAAACCTGGGACAGAAAGACAGAAAGTTCGTCAATATCATGAAGACCTCATTGACTAAGGGAGTGTCAGGCAACTGGGAAGCGCCATTACCGCTACGCAAGGGGATTGAAAGCCTTCCAAATAATCGGGAAGATGCTATAAGAGGTTGAAGTCAATGCGGCACACCCTAGACAAGAATCCCCTGAAGAAACGACACTACTTAGACTTCATGCAGAAATTGTTGGACAACAGGCACGCAGAACCTGCACCGAACACTGAGTCCTCAACCTTGCTCAAGCCAGTCAGTTGTCGTGAGCTAAACACATTTTGTGACGTGTCCAACAAAGCTGTCGGTGCCGTATCACACCTTCGAACCATCCATTGTGACAGAGAGATTCAAGTCACCTTTGTCTTAGGCAAAGCGAAGCTCACTCCATTCCATGCCACAACCGTTCCCGGTCTCGAACTGTGTGCTGCGGTCTGGCAGTTGAAATAGCAGAGCTGATCATCGAAGAAATGGATCTGGAGTTTGAAACCATTGCATTCCACTCTGACAGTTGTCCTCGGTTTCCTAAGCAATGGGAGTCGCCGTTCTTATGTGTACCTTACCAATCAAGTGGAATGAATCACAATGTCCTTGACCCCCGAGTAATGGCATTACTTGCCCACTTCTCAGAACCCTGCTGATTTGGTTACACGATCAGCTCATCCCCAGAACCTGACAACCAGCATGTGGCACAGCGGCCCCAAGTTCCTCTACTCCCAGGATTTGCATGTCAATACTGCCATCAGCAACGAAGCCTCCGTAGCTGCTTAGGATGACCCCAAAGTCTGCCCACTGGTGAAGACTTTGATTACTCAGACGCTGATAAACAAATCTCTAGGATCCAGCCATTTTCCAGGTTCTCGTGATGTAGAGCTCTCGTGAATGCAATCGCAAGGCTGATCTCATTCCTCCAAACTCACCGCCAGAAAACATCGAAAGGATCAAGTATCCATTTCAGCCAGGAAACAGCACCCTCTCTGAATAACCTCATCAAGGCAAAGTTGTTGATCATTCAGACCATTCAGCATGAAACCTAGAAGGATGAAATCGACCATCTCGCTAGCTCAGGAAGACTGCCAAAAACAAGCCCACTTCTGAAACTGAGCCCAGTGGTTGACAAGGATGGGCTTTTAAGAGTTGGTGGAAGGTTGGAGCACGCAGGTCTTAACTGTCAGGAGTTACATCCTTTCATCCTCCCCGCTTCACATCATGTTACTATTGTTCTAGTTAATTAAAATCACGAGAGAGTGCTACACCAAGGGCGACATTTCACCCTCAGGCTGATCAGAAGTAGTGGATTCTGGATCACTGGAGCCAAGTGGGTGGTAAACAGCGTCATCAAAAGTTGCATAAAATGCAAGAAACTAAGGGGCCATCAGCAAACTCAGAAAATGGCTGATCTTCCTGCCCAGCGCCTCACTCCTACTCCCCCATTTAGCTATGTCGGACTCAATGTCTTTGGTCCCTGGTTGGTTAGCACACGGCAAACAAGGGGAGGAACTGCAAACAGCAAACGTTGGGCTGTCCTATTCACCTGCATGCCAACTAGGGCCATCCATATTGACCTGATAGAATCAATGGATACTTCAAGTTTCATCAACGCTCTACATCGATTTCTTTCTTTGAGGGGACCAGCAATTCAGCTCTGTTCCGACTGCGGATCCAACTTTGTGGGAGCACAAAACAAGCTTCAATCCTGCCTTAGAGAGATGGATGACAGCTCGATCCAGTCCTACTTGGCCAATGAAGGCTGTGAATGGATCTTCAATCCTCCTCATGCCTCCCATACTGGTGGAGCTTGGGAACGAATGATAGGAGTCACCCGAAGAATCCTGGAATCCATACTCGCAGACCTCAGACCCAAGCATCTTACTCACGAAGTCCTGTTAACGCTAATGGCAGAAACCACAGCTATAGTGAATGCTAGACCTCTAGTGCTGCCGACCCAGATGTCCCAGAAGTTCTCACGCCTGCCACTCTGCTCACACAGAAGTGTCAGAGCCTCAAGGCCATGCCAGGGAACTTTAGTTGCCAGGATTTGTACAGCAAACAGTGGAGACAAGTCCAGTACTTGGCCAACCTGTTCTGGACTCGTTGGAGAAGGGAATATTTGCCAACACTCCAACCACGGAGGAAGTGGCAGCAGGAGTCAACAGACCTGGAAGAGGTAGATCTGGTTCTCCTGCGGTGCAAGGAAACACCCAGGAACAGTTGGCCACTCGCGTGCATCACCGAGGTCTATACCAGCACAGATGGCAAAGTGCAGAATGTAGATCTGGTGATAGCTGAAGATGGGTCCATTAGGAGCTACACAAGACCAGTTACTGAGGTCATTTTATTGACGACCGAGAAGGATCTGAAGAAGACCCCTGTAGGATGAACTCTCTCAGTATATCAATAGAGATCGCTTAGTGGAACACTTAGGAACGTTGTAACTGTTTGTTCTCATTGTTGGTGGTATTTTGTAATACCAGAAAGGGAGTGTTCTGTCACGTAATGTCACGCTCCTGCATTAAAATACAATAGCTTTCTGTCTTAGGATATCAAGTGTCAGTTAGATTCAAGTTTCAGTTTTCGCTTGTCTGTGTGTTATCATAGTCTCCGGTCGAACGCCTTTTTCGTTTCACCGAGAAATTTTACTGTGAATAAAACTGGTGACTCTAAATGATGAAGGACCTATGTCTCAGTGGCTTTAACCATTAAAGGATCAAGGTCTGATGGATCAGAACACCGGTTTTGTTCATTCCTGAAGTTTTCTTCAAGCTTAATGGGGAAATATTAAACTTTTCCAGTAATCTTCTCTGTTCAAGTAAAACATTTTAAATTCACATTGAGCCTCCCAGGTGCCTGTGATTGTAAAATATTTGAAAACATGGACAAGCCACAAAGATCGTAATTTGCATAAATTTAGCCCTTTTCATACTTAAATATCTTACAATCACAACCACCTTGGAGGCTTAATGTAAATTGAAAATGCTTTGGTATCACGATAATTCCTTGAACGGAGAAGATTAGTGTAAAAGTTTAACATTTCCTTGTAAAGTTTGAAGAAAAGCGTGGGAATGGACAAAAAAGGCCTTCAAAACTTTAGTTGCAATTTACTTGAAAACGCTCTGACAAATTTTTTTCTAATTTGGCCTACAAGTAGCCGGACTTGAGTACTTTACTCTCTCTAAGTTTTTTTATGAAGTGTCTGGCTGGATTTACAGATAATTGGCTTGTTCAAAATGAGCTAACACGTGTTATCATCACTATGGTAAAAGCTGTTGCTTGGAAACCAGTGAGAAAACAAACTTTGATCAAACATAAAAAAGATGTTGTAGTGTCAAGGAAATTGAAGCTTGTCTTCTATAGGAAATTTTTATTGCAACAGGTACACCCCAAGGCCCCCCCCCAAAAAAAAAACTGGTGCAAGCCTCCTTAAAAAAAGCATATGGAACGGAGTTGTAATCCCCCATATTCACAGACTGGCACATTTCGATTAAAACGCATCAGAAAACCAATTAAAGTTCCCGCGGCGAAGATTGTTTCTCTTCTTGTTAGTCTCAGACTCTTGGCGCCATGTACCACTCAGTTGCTGCTACAGAAACAAACAGAAAAAAAGTCAAACGAAGCTGTTACTTCGATTGGTCGTATATTATGAACACAACTTAAGTGACATCAAAGGAACAGCTGAGAAAAACTCAAAGTTTGTAGAATCGCTATGGCATGTCTCAAATCAACAAAATGAACACAGAACAACACATTCAAACATGGTTTTTACACTTGTGGACATTTCTTTGATTTTAATTCGTATAAAAAGTAATGCATTTTAAAACTGTCAAACCATTCAAAAGCAGATTCCAACACACACACACACACACACATTCAGCAGGCAACGACCGTGCAGAAACTGGAAGGATTCAAGTGACACTAAAATAAAGGCTAAAGCAACCCTCAGCATGTAATTAGTTTCAGCTGACAAAATTGAAATGGCAAAACTCATTCTACTAGAAAAGGATGGAGATCCTCTACATATTGCTTTTATCCATTCCAAGCAATAATCTAAAACTCTTGCAAAATTTTTGCAACATTTAGCAGAAGCAAGAAGAAGCAGAAGAACGTTTGCTTACTTTGCATGCTTTTCGACATATTTGCACATGACTCAATATGCCGACCCCCAAATGTATCATCTTGTAATCTTCCGTTAGAGGGACTCAAGACGTTCAGCCTCGTCATCTGTCTAAACAGTCACCCTTGCTCTTTCGTTGAGAGTTTGATTGATTTGTGCTGGTGTCCTAGTGAATTTGGACCCCCTTAGATTTGGACTCCCCAGTCCAAATCCGCGAGCGAATGTGGACCTCCGGGGGTCCAAATCCGCTAGCCCTTTGTTGTTTTGGACTCCCCATTACAGCTTACTTAGCTGTTATTCGCATAAAATATCGAGGCAGCGTCAGATTTTGGATCGGGAAAATTGGCCGTTAGCATAAAGCACAGGGAACTGTAAAAGTTGTTTAAAACACATGCTGTGGCCTTTCATAAAGTACAGCTGCAGATGCAATTTTAAAATCTTGTTTACTTTCATTCGCGTTGTTATTATTTTTCCAGGATACCGAATTTGTATAGTTTTAATGGGTGGTGCTTTAAAGGTGCTACTTTTTAAAGTAACACTTCTTGGTTGGAAAACACATTTGTGCTCCCTGCATAAAAGTTAACTTGACTACACGTCAACTTCACAGGATTTTTTTTCTTCGGAACCTGACTTTTACAGTCATGGTGTTTTGAATTTGTGTACTTTGCGTGATGTAATTCAGTTATTGCATGTTTATAAAATAATTGTCTGAATTACTCATGCAAACTAGAAAGTACTGTAAGTTATTGTAAAGAAAGTTTGATTTTCAAAATTTATAGATACAAACTAGCATCGTTGAATCGTTTTTACACTAAGCATTAATTGAAAGATTATTTGAAAAGAAAAAACTGCCTCAATATTTTTATTTTTTATTTTCTTCTAACAACTCCAAAAACAATTTGCAAAGGAAGTTACCTTGACCTCGCTTTGCTGGTCATGTGTAGGAGAAGTATCTGGTGAAGTTACTCTGTTTGCAGCAGGAACCTATAAAACAGCCCAAAGCACAGATTCCAAATTAGTTGCTCCTCTGTTCAGCAATAATATGTACATTAACACATACTTAATGTGAGTGAAAGAGACTGACAGACTCAAAACTTGGAAGAATAATAACATGGGACTAAAGGAAGGTCTCCTCCCAATGGCAACAACTAAAATTAAAGAACCAATTAATAATCATATCAAATGTTAAATTATCTCAGCAGGACAATACCTACGTTAAGTTTTTACATCTGTTAGCAGAACGGATACTTGCCAGGTTTGTGGAAGGTTATGGGTTGACCGCTCAGGAGGGAAACCCATGTCACAGTGCACAACGATGGCTGCTGTAACCAATGAGCTACAAGGACTCTTCTTCATTCCCAATAAATAGGTTCATTTTTACCCCATAACAAAAGTAGCTTAACACAAACCAACTTTAACACACTCAAGATGTTGGCAACTTGCCTGATAAGATGGCAAGGAATCAAATGTTGGAGTGGTCAGTGTACAAGGCTCTTCCATTGAGTGATCGAGTATACTGGGGCTCTTGAGCTTGTGGACTTCACAACTTATTAATAAGCCACTCTCGTTGTCTATTATATCACCTGTGCTTTCTACAATAACAAAGCAACAAAAAGTCCACATAAGTAAAGACAACACAGTCTTTAATATGAAGTTATTTTTACTGCAAAGACCAAGAAAAACTACACAATGTTGAAGCAAAAGAAATCAGTCTGGTAGATCAAGTAATACAGTATCTTAATTTCATAGTGTATGAAATAAAGGCACCAAAGTTATAAGTTAAAAACGTACCCGTGGAGTCTGCAGAAGTATCAAGAACCAGAGGATCCTGTTGTGAATACAATTCCAAAGGCTTGCCCAGGTAAACACTGGACTGTAAAGTGTGAACAAGATGAAACAGATTGTGGCACAATTATGACAGTCACATAATTATGAAAAGAGTGCTCAATGTAACCTTGATAGTTTTGTGATGACACATTGTACTATGGACGAGTCAGCCTGTGGAAAACATAAAATCTACACTAGACAAAAATGATATTACGATAATCAATCCATGTCATGGATATTATTTCATTAGATTGGCTCATTTTTGTACAGTACACTGTATTTGAGAATATGTTCCTTAAAGGAGCATGGTCACGATATTTTGGGTCATTATTAGAGAGAAATTACCTTTTTGAAAAATTAATTTGCAATCCGTTTCAATCTTCTCCATCCTTCACCACCCTCGCCACATTTGCATTTATTCTTGTCTCTTTGGTGCTTATCTTCCCTAATAAATTGTTATTTCACTGTTTTGCATTATGTTAATGCATTTTGTGATATCTCTTATAATGACCCAAAATATCGTGACCGTGCTCCTTTAAGGTCATTTCCACCACCCTTACACAGCCTGCTGGGGTGCTGCCAGTGTATGGTGTAAATGTTTGAATGATTTTTCTTCCCAATGTTTTTGTCCATTCAAAACAGAAAAACTTTAACCCACATAACTTAAAACCACATCTTTTGGTGCAGCATACTCTCATGTCACCTGTTCAGCTCATACCACGAGGTTTCCCATGCTTGCTACACCAGTACACAGGCATGTTGTTCATTACAGTTCTTGTTGGAATGAACGAGTCCCCCTCTTTATTATGTTCTGTGCAGTTGCTTTTTCAGTGATCAGACCAGAGTGTGTAAAAACAATTACGTTCAACCAGGAAACAGTTCTAAACGATTTTGAGAGAGAGTTTGTTTTTTGAAGGAGGGGGGGGGGGGGGGGAAGGAGGAGGGGGATATGGAAGGAATCTTGCAGCTCACATTTTTAGTCACCACAACGACAATATACCAGTAAGATTAAAACATGAAACATTGAGGTAACAGCCTAAAGACAGCTAGCTCAGAGAACCTAAGGGTTTGTATATGACAGGGCCATTTTTGCTCTTTCACTGGAGGATGTCTATGTCTTCGATTTGGGAGGTTGAGGATAGGCAACTCTACAGGGGGCCTAAGTATTATAAATTTAATATAGCTTAACAGAAAGACAACTAATTTGTATTCAAATGACCTTAATTCGTTAAATAAAGAGGATGTCTTACTGAATGATTGCTCTGTTGGCTTTGAGAAGAACCAGAATGACTGCTGGACTTCACTGAGTGTGATGTACTGTCTGATAACAAAAATACTGTTAAATATTTAAAGACAACGTTGGGCAGTTGTGGTTATCAAGGTGGTGAGAACAGGGAGGAATGATGCTTTTATGCTTCCTAACTGGCAGTTGGCTTCTATTTGGATGGTTTGCTCCTTTTGTGCAACTGAAAAACAATCAGCTATCACTTAATTGGATAGAAGAATCAAGTGGACATTTCTTTAAAAACCGCTTCACTTGAGAAATATTCACTTTTGCGTTAACAGAGGAAGGAAGTGGTCATGTCTGGTAATAAGGAGTAAGCTTATAAGCCAAAAGGAATCATATTTGTTTTAAGGTGTACTGCTTTAAATATAAATGGGCATTAAAGCATACAACTTTTTCATTTTTTCCTTTTTTAATTTACTCCACATTATCATATAAGATTTCTTACAGTGACTAAGAAGAGAGAAGGAGTGGAGAAGGGGATGATATAGTAGACTAATAATATGCCCTTTTAAATGACAGTACATAATTTTTTGATAAAAAGAGGAAACCTTATTATAAATAGAGGAAATGAGAAACTGAAGGAAAAGAAGTTTTACATAGGCGCATGATAGAAATTAATACTGAGCAAAATAATACTGAAAGAGAGCTCTTTTGAATAAGTGTTTGTGGGTTTTTGGCAAATAGAAATGGGAATATCATTCCAGTAATAGCATCCAATGATTGTTGGACAAAATTTCCTAATATTTATTCTGAAGGGACTAGGATTCAGATACTGTAGGGACGCAATTCGAGTGGCGTAATTATGTTGCTCAGATACAAGGGTTAGGGTAAAATTGGAGGGCTTCCTATCTACAATATGATCATAAAAGAGTTGGCAGGTGTAAAATTTAACAATGTCAGGAAGCTTGAGACCAAGGTTTGCATAATGAGGAGTAATATAAATAGGAGTAATAAAAAGCATACAACAGGAGCTGACAGCAGGTTATAATAATATTGAAGGGTTTTCCAGAAAAGGGGTGTATACTGCTATTTGGTTTTAGAACTTTCTGTAAATTTGCTCCACTTCAGCATACAGTCTGATAATGGCATTAGAAGTAAAGTTAACAATTAAACCAAATACATCCGAATGGAAACACAGAGTTTAATAACTACTGGTATACAATTGCCTCAACTGCCCACCATTCAAACTGAGACATGAAAAAAATCTGATGTCTAATCAAATGACAACATACGTATCCCTAGACATTACAGACTGCAGTGATACACATTGAGAATTACCTGGACTTATAGGGCTGCTACTCAACTGTGCTCTGCTTGTATGCTTTGGGCATGTGAGATGCATGTGATCATCCATGTTAGATCTCTTTCTTTTTCCTGATTGATGCTTGTAAAATTCATCTAAATCACCATTGCATTTCATTTCACATGCTTGAGAAAAACTCCATGTGTTTTGGCTATACAGGGTGTCAAAGTCCAGTGTCTTTCCCAGAGTATGACAAACCACTCTTTCAGATATGAATTTCTTGCCAGTTGAATTCAGACTTGACAAAACACTAGACTGACCGACAGTTAAGTTATCCAGACCCAACTGATTAGAGCTTGAACTCCCATTTGCCATTTTATTTTCAGAACAAGATTTGCTTTCTTGTACAGCTCTTAGTTTTATGCTGTTTTTCTCCACTTGGCTTGCATTAGGTATGTTTTCAAAACAGGGGGTTGAGGTGGCTTCATTGATTGACATGCTAGTATCAAGTAAGTTTTCTAGTTGTGATTCTGTTAAAGAGCAGTGAATGTGGTTATGATTCCTTTGCGGTGTAATACATGAAAGTGGCTGTTCAATTTCAATCTCTTCACTGTTCTCACTGGACATAACAATGTTAACAGCTGGAGACTTCTTAGTGGGACACGACTTTTCACGCAGTATTGAGTATGACAAATCACTCTTTGTTTTCACCTGTGAAAATTCACTTGATGGTGAACAGTGCTCTTCCGTAACAAGTCCCCTTAAAGGCTGACTCACCACAATGCTCTTCTGAGAGGAAGAAATACGATCATCGCTTATCACTGGACCATTGTTTTGTTGTTGTGAAGAGAATTTAGAGTTGCCCATGTCAGTTCCCTTCTCTTTGATCCCATGAACATGTGAGTGGGCTACACCTCTTAATGCCTTGGCCTGACTGGATGTGGCTGCTGCTGAAAACTGATGAGGTGGTTGACCACTACTTTTTGTCACTTTAAAACCACTCCCAGTGTTGTCAGCTGAGTTTTCTGTTGTTGGGTACATGTAGGTACCAGTTGTTTGCTCACTACCAGTCACTAATCCTTCTCCTTTGAAAGAGTCAAACATTGGTACCCTGGCACATGAACTCACAGATCTGTTCATACTGAATTCTCCACAACTCTCTATAAAAGCAGCAGTCTTGTGATCTGTTGTTGTAGTTTCTTGTTCCTTGTTTTCTTTCTGCAGTGTTAGTATTGTAGGTTGATCAGTATATTCACCTTTCATAGACAACCCAGAATTTTCAAGTTGCTGCAATCCACTGTTTGTTTCAGCCAAATGTTCTCCTGATTTAGCATACCCTTCACAAGAACCTTGTAGTCTGGGATTTGATGTGCTACCAAATGACGAGAACTCACTTTGGACTTCACTAGTTTGTGGTGGACAATACTTTGGCTTCCATTCTAACAGAGTTTAAACAGTGCACTTTTAGTCAGATTTGTTTTGTTCACTAAATTTGGTTTAATTACAAATTAATGTCTGTTAGGATTATTCAAGCTTTTCAGTCAAATGTTGTGTCAGGCAGACAAGCACCATGATTACTATGCAGCATAAACTAAAACCCATGTTTGAGGGAAATTTAAACTGATGAGATTACAGTGCTATTTGATATAAATATTATTTACAAGTTGGACATGCCCACAGGTAGCTAATGCTAATCTAGGTGGGTCATGTCTTAACTAAAGAGAGTAGGTAAACAAGCAGAAATCAGAAAAATTAATGTACAGGTGGATAAATTATAAAATTAAGTTTATTAGTCAATTAGTACCTTATTAGGAGAAAGTGCTATTAGATATCTTATTTTTACAAAACACTTAATAGATCTAAATCTGCAATCCGAGTCTCACGCCTGTGGATCAAAGACATAAATCTCATGCATTGAGAACAATTTCTCACCCCTGACTTACAAATCCAGAAGACGCACAAAACCTGTATTCTTAATTTCACACCTTAACAATAAAACTTCAACTCAATTTCCCAGAAAATATTCCAATAAATGCCCCTCAACGTTGAGTGAAGGTGCGCTAAAAAATCAAGTTTCAGGTTGCATTTAAGGATCTGGAAGTGAACCAAACTTGCTTTGGAAGTGTTCAGAAGTTGTCAGAACATCATTCTATGGACATTTTCAGTAGCATTAGGAAGTCTTCAGGAAATTGTCTTCAGGAAGTTGCCGGAATGTTTTTGGAAATCTCGGTCATGAGGAGACAGGAATCACACGCATTTGACTCAGTGTATCAAATTTAATTGCAAGCCTCATTAGAGAAACAACATGCAATTGCAATAAAAAAAAATTTGCCAAAATTCTTAAAAGGAAAAATATTGTGGACCTGTACCTCTTGGTTCTTTGGAAGAGAAGCAGTGAAATGATTTTTTATGTCAATGTTTAATATTTTCTTGCAGGCAAAATTTGCAAGTGCTTAACTGGTCTGATAATTATTGCATGTCAAACGAACACTTGTTCATTTACCCATTTAGAGATTCACAATGTCCTCTTGTTTGGCTGTCCAGTTAACTTAGAATTATTTCTTTCCTATTTCAAACCTCTTTGGAAGAAAAAAATTGTAATTTTCTTGTGGGCATGAAAATAAGCTGTCACGCACATGATTTTAGGTAATGCTTCGGTTCAAAACCATCAAAGGTACATATGTCGGTGGATTGAACTGGACACTCACTTTTGTTGTGTGCCAAATAATTTTTTCAGTTTAGAACTGGGTTTGTGCGACTCAAAATGTGAAAGATAAGTTCATTGCTTTTGAGATTCTCATTGTTAGCCACAAAGTGGTCAAGCTAAAAGCCATTTTATGCCATGGGTCAGTAGAATTACCCCCAATAAGTTAACAGGTGTAATTGAAACCTGGGCCAGGGCCCATGGGCTAGCCCATGGGTCACCCTGTGGGCTACCATATGGGCCACCGATAAAAAGACTCGGACTTAAAATTTATCAATTTTTTTTAATTATTAAAAATTTTAAAATCATTTTATAATCATTAGATGATATCAGGTGTCTGTAAAACGAGGACCGGATACCTGCATATGGCAGATGGTGATGGCGGATAGCGGATGGAAAAATGCGGATGGGAAAATGCGGCTAGAAAAGTGCAGATGGAAAAAATACAAAAAAAAAATAATCAAAGACATACAACTGAAAATAGCGGTTTAAGCAGAAAAAATAACAAATAACAAGAGTGTACTAAGACCTCCACAACAAAAAACTGTCCAAACCAGATTGATTTCCTGATACGCTAAAGAAAATTTGCTGGGTTCATTTCCTTTAGCAGGTGCTGTAAAACACATCCTTTCTCATGTGTATAAGCTTTGACCTAGCTCCTTAAGGGGAAGGATTTATCCAATCATTATGAAACTTGGCGAGCAATTTAGGATCTGCATGTTTATTCATTTGACCTCCTCTTTCATCAAAACATTTGGTCACGTGCCTTTTTAACGGGGAAGCTGGGAACGTCATACAGAAATCTTTTTTCTCCTTTGTTCTCTTACTTCTATTGAGGGCTTCATCATGCCGCCTTTTAATCATGATGAAAACCACATTAAAAGGCAGAATTACATTAAAATAGTTGTTCTAAACATTTTGAAGCAGAAAGTTTTTAGAATTTCTAAGTGCAAACGTTCTCCATTTCTAAAAACACGCATTGTGACGTCATCAATCAAGATGTCACGTGACACTAAAGACAACTTTCTTGTGGTAAAACAAGTGAAATACTTTTTAATTCAAAATGTATGATGAGAATGAGTCATCTTATATGCAAAAAATGGAAGCACTTTGAAATCTTTGTGGGGGGTCTTTTAATTAAAAATATCCAAGCCTTAACACACTTGAGTAATTCTTTGTTTATTTTTTACAGCGGTTTTAGGATTACCTCTTGATCTCAAAAATGGGCATCTCGAGATCAGGATCACTGCTCGAGCAGCAATCCATGACAAACCTCCAGAGTCATAAAACATACAAAACAAAAAACAATATGCAAAAAAGCCAGAATACTGGGTTCTTTCTGATTGGTCCAGAAAAAATACATATGACTCAGTTAGCAAATTGACGTCAGTTTTTTTATGTGTCAAAGTGCTGTGGAAACCACGAGCTGAAGGCGAGTGGTTTCCACAGCACTTTGACAATGTTATGACGCAATTCACCATCAATAAGAGGAAAGACACAAAAAAAACTGACATCAATTTGTTTTTTACAATTACAAACCCCAAAATGGTCAAATGCTGGGTTAAAATGAAAAGAGGAGGCACGGTAAACAACCGAAAACATACGAAGTAAATGAATTTTATTCGAACTTACGTGAATATTGTCAATGGCTTTTCTTGCTTTCTGATTGGTTATTTGCAACAGCTAAACAGCTGTCATTGGTTAAAACGTTTATTGTTTGACGTGAGGCCTATGCCTCGCATAAATTAAAATCTTCACAGAAAGTTGAATCAAATTCAAAATACATGTATTATCTGAAAAGCCTTGTGGAGATGTAAAACATTTATGTTTAAGTCTGTGCTTGGCCTAAAAGTGTCGGACTTTCATCTGGCTGTTCCTCAGTCATTCTGAGCAAGTTTTTGTTTAGTTCATGTCAGAGCACCAGTCAGGAAACTTAACAGAAGGTACGTTGATGTCCAATGAACAGTTTACAAGAGTTTTGCATCGCATTAAGTCTTTGTAAACATGCATGCAAAGCAGTTTGTGACGTCAAATCGAGAATAGACCCAAGCCCCTTCTGACTTACCTAGTCGTGGGGCAGACGATAGACAGATTTTGCAACTTTAACACCCTAGAAAAGTCCAAATAAGTGGTCAAGATTTGGCAAAAAAGGCGCAATGCATTTCAAACAGGTGCAAAGATTTATTTTAGTGAAAAAAATTTTGGGGGCTTAGGTGCACTTTAAAACAAGAATGTCTAGTAAATGTTTTTTTTGATAGAAACTGGACTGTTAGAATTGTTATGGTGTGTCTTTACCTGGAAAAATCTTCACAAATCACTTTAACTTATGTTTCGATTAGAGCCTTTGGACTCATAAGCATTTCAAACAATGTTTTGAAAGTCGTCTCCGCTTAATTTGGAAACAAGGTCGTTTTTCGTTCAGTTGCTTCATTTTCAGGAGCTTCTACATAAGACACGAGTTCAGCATGTGATAATTCTAGGTGTCATCCACAAAACTTAAGTTAAAAACAATGTTAAAGTCCTGTGTTTCGCCCTACTCCATCTTGCTAAATTTCAGAAAAATTAAAATTTCATTTGTTTCCTTTATTCTTATTGATGATAAAAATTAGCCAATCAGCCAGTGAGAATTTTGACAGTTATTGTAAAATTCTGTTTTGATTGGCTGAAGATTAGCCAGTCATTTAAAATCATGTCTTCTGGTCAGAGGGGGAGGCACTGGTAGGACTATAGCCCTACTACTTTTTTCTTGGATTGATTTTCTTAGGACTCCAGATGACTACAGATTACATGGATAACGTATGATTATAACATAACTAAAGAAAAGAGCGTGCTCTGATTGGTCAATTAACCATTTACTATTTGCCCATGGGTGAACACTGTTGATGATAGCTGATGTGTGCGCTGTTTATAAAATTTTGCTTTTTTGGGTGAGATTTTACAAATTTTGTATTGTTTCAATTGTCATAGTGTCTACCAAAATATTAAGCCATTGCAATTTCTGTGAATAAAGTTTCCTGCACCTGTTTTTCTCAGTCATGTAAGTTAGTGCAATAAAATGGGACTTGCTTTCTCTACGATGCTTATGTTATGTTATAAAACAAACGGTAAACATATCAGCACGTACAATTGAGTTCTGGATGCACTTGGGAGGTATGCTAAGCACTCAAGAAGCTAGAGTCACTCTCGGCTATGGCTCGAGCAACTCTTATGCTTCTCTTGTGCTTAGCAACCTCCTGCGTGCATCCATAACTCAATAGTGCACACCGATCCGTTTATCATTTGTTAAATTGTACCACTTGAAGTTGGCAAGATGTTTTAGCCATAACACTTTAAAATGGTCCCTGCGGTCCCTGTATAGAGCACAATCATGATATATAAAGGGCGCGCTTTTTTGCCCTAGCAATAATAAATTTTCAAGTCGATTCTCTCAAGGCAAAAGCAGTTCTCCTCACATGGGTTCAGTTTGTCGAAAAGATGTTTGTGTGGTTTGCCACCCAAGAAGTATAATGAACTGCAAATGATGCTGGTAGTGAACGAACTTTTCAGCTGGTGTGCTATGACATTACAATCAGTCTTTGTGTAAGTGCTGAAAACACAGTCTTTAACTGGCTGCCAATTTGTAACCTGCATTACCTGCAATGATTTAATAAATACAAATGGCTTTTTTTCTAGATATTTTAAGAATGAACAACTGGAGCAAGGGTGCCTGGCAAACGTCACATGCTGACAGAGTGAAGGTGATTGCAACAAGTCATTGTTTTTTTTGTTTGTTTGTTTTTTTTTTTTTTTTTTTTTGTGATAAGTTTTTTTTTAATACACTACATTACAATACATTATTGTTTTACCGTGCTATGTTTTAAAACATTACATTTGTGGAAAAACATGAGCGAAAAGAAATTAAAAGTGAAATACAAAATGAAGTTACAAAAGGACATGCAAATACGAGAAAAAAAAAGCGAACTAGATAAAAATAGAAAACACAAATAAGCAAAATAAAATAAAACGGAGCAATACAGAGCTGGTACTAGTACAGGCCAAGCTACAATATTTATCATCTATCGGCGCTGATTTAAGCTTTAAAGAGAGTCTTATTTCAGGTTAGAGAAGAAAAGCGTCAATTACGTCTTGCGAGAATAGGGTCATACAGATATCCAGTTGAAATACAGAAGTTTTTTAAAGCTCAATATACACTGCAAGAGGTTCCCACTTTTTCCTGTCACCACCTTTTGTCTCCAGCTCGTATCTTGATTTCAGAAAAAGCAGATAATGCTCAAAGTGGGGTAAAGTTTTGTTTGTTTTAGCAAGCCAGATATGATATCGTGCTAGCAGTAAACAGTAGTTAATTTGGAGGGCATATTTCGAGGTGTCAGGCTTTAGTCCGAGAGCAGTAATATTCAGTAGCGTGAAATTGTTCTGTATAATATTCAAATTTTGTAGCCATTCCACTATACTTTCCAAAGCTTAGAGGTTTTTTGACATGTCCAAAAAAGATGTATTAGTGTTTCAGGCGCGTTTTGACAGAAGGTGCAATTTTCATTTTCCTTCAGCTTAATTTTGAACAGGAAATTGTTAGTTGCCAGACGTCTGTGAAGAAGTTTAAAATGGAATTCTATTAACCTTGTGCTTTTGGTGCACCGCAAAGCCAAAAGATATGCCGAGCTCCAGTCGAGGTTTTCACTGCTCAAACTGCAGTCCATAAGCCATTTCTTTTGGCTATTCCTTGGAGCTCCACCTTTGTTTCTGACTAAGGATTTATATACCAGTGCACTAACTTTTTTGGACTTTAAAAGTTTTGTGCTAAGAGGTTCGTATTCTTGTTTATCATCGTTCTCTTGCTTGAGGCTGCTATTGCCAAGTGCCTTGACAGCTGATATAAGGCCGTAAAAACGAAGTGGAGCAGCATTCAGGTCGTATTTTACCTGGAAATCTTTTAGAGAAAGGTAGCTATTGCATTCTGGTTTTTGCAAATGTTTTACTTTAGTAATGCCTTTTGAGCACCAGTCCTTAAAGAAGATTGGTTTGTTTTCTATTCTTATTAAGGAATTGTGCCATAGGTTTTGTTCTTGGAAATGCTCCAAAGACACTAATTGCTGTTCGAAATTAACTTCTGCCCAAATTTCCAATATTTCTTCGAGAAACACGTCGGAGACTATGATCGACTTTTTTGTATCTTTTGTATTAAGGTTACCAATAAATACGTTTTTGCCTCCGTGATTTTTCAAGGCTAAGTCGATAAAAACTTTCCATTTTCCGTTGTTCGTGGAATCCAAGTATTTTTTATCCAAGTTGTTTTAAGCGATTTGTTGAAAGAGACAAGGTCAATCATCTTAAGGCCACCCTCGCAATAATCATTAATCATAATTTTTCGTTTGATTTTGTCTCCCTTCCCGTTCCAAAGGAATTGATAAAACAATGTATTAATCTCATTTATTGCGTGATAATTGGAAGGCATGGGAGATAGCAAATAGACTAGTTGCGAGGCGGCTAAGGACTTAAGCACGGTGATTCGCCCCAGCAAGGTTAGCCTACGATACTTCCAGCAGCTCAGAATTTTTCTTATCTTTTCAATCTTTTCATTATAATTTAAGCGTGCAGATATTTCAGGTTTGACTGACAACCACAACCCTAAGGTTTTCACCTTGCATTTCGGCCACTTAAAATCCCTTCCTGGCAAAATAAGCTGTTCATTGCCAATGCTGGAACCTATCCAAAGAGCTTCCATTTTTTTGTTATTTAGTCTGAGACCCGAGACTTTACTGAAGTCATCTAGCAAATTAAGTGCTGAAGCAAGCGCTTCTCTTGAGCCATCCAAAATAAGTGTGGTATCGTCTGCATATTGGCTAATTTTAATTTCGTTATTGTCAACAGAGATGCCTTTTATGTTTACGTTGTTTCTAACTGCCTTGGCTAACACTTCAGCGGAAAGGATAAATAGATATGGCGACAAGGGGCAGCCTTGTCTAACGCCTCGAAGAGTCTGGAAAAAGTTGGTTGACCACCCGTTATTTAGAACACAACTTTCCGTTTTGCAATAGAGAACTTTTACCCAATTAATGATCGATGGGCCAAACCCGAAGAAGCGTAAGGAGTTAACGATAAAAGACCATTCGAGCGAGTCGAAAGCTTTTTCGAAGTCTATAAAGAGCAGTAAACCAGGAATATTTTCCTTTGCGGCATATTGGATGATGCAGTCTATGAGACGGATATTTTCTCCAATAAATCTGTTCTTCATAAATCCTGTCTGATCGTTGTTTATGATGCTGGGAAGTACAGATTTGATTCGATTTGCAAGAGCTTTTGCAGCGATCTTATAGTCCGTGTTTAAAAGAGTTATGGGGCGCCAGTTTTTTATGTAGTACAGATCCGCATCCTTTTTCGGAATAAGCTTAATGACGCCCCGTCTTTGCAACAAGTCATTGTTTCTATGGTGAAAGACACAATACCATTAAGCAGATTGATAAAAACCTGCTTCAATTCATTGGCGTGATCAGGCTCTAAATTTCATATTTTAAGATGTTAGCCACTTTCTTAAGACCAACAGCTAAACAAATATAATCTAATTTCCTTTGCTGTGTTCAGCTAGCATAACTAACAAAGGTCTAAGATCAACAAATAGCCCTGAGACAAGACGTCAAATAATATACGGTATTTTAAGCCATAAATGCATGTTTTTGTTGCCAAGGGGTGCCTCTCGTTGAGCTTATTTTATGCTTTAACCACTATTTAAGTTGTATTTCTTTATTTTTTATTTATATTTTTATGCAACAACAGTTTATTACAAAATTCCTACGCAAGTATATGGTGTAACAAAGAGCACACAAAAGTATTTTCCGATTCTGGCAGATGTCTTAACTCCACCTATCCCACGTTGGTAAAGCCTACTGCATGTTTTTGTTATATATTTTCCCCATTCACGATACCCTTGCCAATGGAGCGTTTTCAGTCACACAAGTAAACAAATAAAATCATCAACCATTCAATAGATAAAGTCAAGAAATTGTGATATTATAGAAGAGTAATAAATAACAACAGTACAGGGCCTTGCGATATCTGTACTAGAGTTATTCAGCAAAATGTACCACTCAAAATTATAGTGATGGGCCGGAAACGAGTTAAAACATGTTTCTTACTTTAGCTAACTCAAAGGCTTTGTTCCCTCTGTTGAGCTTTCAAACATTCACATAGATGCTTCTCTTACCATATGGGCTTTTCAAACCTCAAAAACACACAGTGAATCACAGGGAGCCCGAGCGCTAGATATTTATAAGCTTTATAGGTTATTCATACTATTACTATAAAAAGAAAAGATTTACCTATGGGCCTGTGTCTTTCTTTAGTCCTTTTGGAAGGGATTCTGTTAGCTCGAAGACGGATTTTCTCCGTTCGATTTCAAAAACATAATTCGCTTCAAGCACGTCTGACGTTCCCAGTGGGAGTTCATAGTTAATACTTGAAACTCGAGACGTTAATGACATCTCCAGTTTCCGACGCGCTTGAAGTGATTATGTTTTTGAAATCGAACAGAGAAAAACCGTCCAAAGAAAGACACAGGCCCATAGGTAAATCTTTTCTTTTTATTGTAATAGTATGAATAACCTCTAAAGCTTATAAATATCTAGTGCTTGGGCACCCTGTGGGTGAATCAATGTTCTCATGTAAGTGACATGCTTGTGAGCAGACATCGATCCTTATGTCACACACTGTGAAAAACTCTCAAATTCAAACTGCTCTATTTTCAAAACAAAGCAAGCTACCATGCTGAAAACATGCAGCGATACATTTCTAAAATGTCTTTTACATGATGAAGATAAAAATGCAAAAGTCTGTTTACTTTTGAATTTTAGTTTTTTAAGATGTCACGTGAAAACCCTCTGTTAAACGTCTTCATTGAGGGACCAGAAATTTGTCATTAAAATGTCAAAGGCGAAATCCTGAAAAAAAAAATTGTATCCTACCTGTCCTAAAATGCTAGGGTGCATTTTACAGTGCCTGCTATAGGAAAAGAACCCAGCAAATTTTCTTTAGCACAAATACCGGTATATCAGGATATCGGAAAATCAATCTGGTTTTGACAGTATTTCTTCAGTCGTTTGTTGGACGTCTTCAGTGGTCAAAATTAACGAAAGACAGATAGTGCACGCAACAACAGTCTATTACAGTATTCCTACGCGAGTGAATGGTATAAGGTTTAACCAGCTACAATATTTTATTTTTATGATAAAATGTGAAAGGTGGAATTCTGAAAAATCTGTGTCTTGTCTTAAAAACACTGTAAAAAAAATATGAATAAAGGACGCGTTTTACAGCGCCTGCTACAGGAAATGAACACAGCAAATTTTCTTTAGCGCATCGGGAAATCAATCTGGTTTTGACAGTTTTTCTTTGTTGTTGGAGGTCTTGTTGGGGGTCTTGGGAGGTCTTGGAGGTTCTTTGTTGTTGGAGGTCTAAGGGTGTCTCTTATTATTTGTAGTTAGTTTTTCCACTTAAGCTGCTATGTTCAGCTGTATTTCTTTTACTATTAATTTTTTTTTATATTTTTGCCATCTGCACTTTTCTATCCGCATTTTTCCATCCGTCATCTGCATCTGCATCCACCATACACAGGTATCCAGTCCTCATTTTACAGGCATCCGAGATCACCCCAATGATTATAAAATGATTTCAAAATTTCAATAATTTTACAAGAATTGATAAATTGAAAGTACCCTAAGTTAACACCGGGTCCGGATAATCTGCGAGCCAGCGAGCCATGCAAGCCATGCAATCCATGCGAGTCATGCCAGGCATTGGAAAATTTATATATTTTTCTATTTTTGTTTTTTGGAAATAATTCGTTTTGTAATTGATTTTGCTTGTGGAAATGTCTTGCAGAATTTTGCAATCGCAATCACTCCCGATCGCCATGATAGATGCACAAGAGTCTGGGCCGAGGGAAAGTGACAAATTTTGACTTTCTCTCCCCTCCCTGATAGTCTTTCTCTCCTGCTTCGTTCTTACGAATGGTTGAGCGTGCTCGTGGCCGGGTCGAAAAATCTTCAATCAGTCAGCCCCTCCTTGACTCCTGAACAAAGACGGAACTGAGCTAGACTAAGCTTTGAACTGCCGCTTGTACTACTTCTTGTTTTCACACTTTTACATATACTTTTACTGTGCAGACAGTTATGCATCAGTCAATTCCATAAGCGCCCATCCCCCTCCCAGGCATACCCCAGGTATTTCTTCCGAAATTTGTCCCACACGGTGGGGCATTTGACGGCTAAACATTGGTCGGCGGTCGCCAGTTTAAGGGTTTCGCGCATCTTTCGCGTGCACATGTTCATTCATTCACCACGGGAGCCGCTTCGTTCCCTTCCCTTCAAGATTCCATGTAGGTTCTCCGTTGTTTACTAAATATACAGTTGATATGCCTTTATTCAAAGTTTGGAGTGTCAACAAAAGAGATCAGAAAAGAGTTTTGGCCCATAACATTCATTATGCATGAGCGGGGAGCGTGCCAAAATGCTTCATGCAAGTGATTTGCTATAGTTTTACACTTGATTTACCCTTTTTGAGGCCCTGACAGTGGGGCATTTGACCGTCTAAACTGGAAACAGAGCGGGGCATTTGATTAAATTTTTCAAAAAAGTCAAATGCCCAGGTGTTTGCCCGGGAAGGGGAGATTGACTGATGCATTATGAACGTTCGTTTTTTGATTTTGAAAAATATCCTTGATACATACATACATACATCACATTATTTACCCTCGGATTTTAGAGTAGCTTGTGCAGCTAATATCTCCGAGCATTTTAATCATCAGATGAGAGATAGACCACCACACCGGGAACTACGTCCCCTACTCTTTTCGAACAGTGTGTGGGTTCTTTTACGTCCCACAGAATCAATTATGAAGAGTTGTGAGACCGGGCCTACAGGGTCCCTATAGGGACTCAAACATAACTCCAGCATCTCAGAAAGTAACGATGAAGTTTGAAACAGTCCATGAACGTTGCTGCCATCCGTGTTGTCAAAAATGTATGATTGAGTTTGATTTCGGAATGACGTTTTCATAATTTTGAATTAGGTGTTCTCTTAAGAGATTGTTATATTGTTATTGTTATTGTTCTTTTTTTTTGCAACAACAACAACAACAACAACTTTATTTATCTTTACATATAAAAGTTAAGGGTAGTTTGCCCCGCAAATAGCTGAGAAGCTAGTCGTGGCGGGGCAAGACAAATACATATACAACTCAGATGAGTAGCTTAAGAAACAAAACAAAACAAAAAAAAAGATCCTTAAATTAAAACAAGCCTTGCAGATAAATAAATTAAACGAACATGTAGTTAACACAGCGCTTACTGACATACAATGAGGAAAAGAAAAGAAAAACAAACATTAATTAAAGAGATTAAAAACTGGATCTATATACCTACTTTTTTAATGATCATGGGGATTTGAATATAGTCATCCTCCTTTTCTAAAATATCAAATAACAATTTGCGAAGAACTCGTTTGAAATTTTTTTTAGGAAGATCTGTTATATAGCGTGGTATCTTATTCCACAGTTTTACTCCGAGTCGAGAAAAGGAATTGTTTAGTATTTCGAGTCTGGAACTTTTAACAGCGAACTTTCCAGATGTAGACGATCGTGTATTGTATGAGTGAATATTACGCGTTTTCTGAAATAAATTTAGAATATTTGTTGGGGCTTTATTATTATTGATATCATACATTAAGGTTGATACCGATTCATAATAAAGAAAAGTTATTGGTAGGACGTTTGCTTCAAGAAATAAAGGAATTGCATGGTCATGCCAGTCTGCGAAGTATATTTAACCCTTTAAATGCCGGTATCAAAATCTAAATTCTCTTTTGTTGCTCATCAGTTGACCACGTCATTTCACTGTGGCCCCTCTGCCACGTAGAACCTTGCCCAAGATTGTTTACCTAACATTTCCGCCAAAACCTATGCGTAAAATTTTATTTGTGACATATCACGTGATTATGGTGTTGCACGTGATTACATCTTACGATGTTCTCTTTGATGTGGTTACGCCTTTCGTTGACACGGTACTGGTCCGTGTCGTTTTCATTTGTCGCTTAAACGGTCGCATATTGTGGCACGAGCATGGCTCGCTTGACACGATTTTAACTATTGCACTTGTATTGCGATAGGTCACATATATGAATATTGCGATAGTATTACAATAGTGGAGGTACTATTGCAATAGTGTTGCGATAGTTTTCAGGAATGTCTGTATTTACTTAATGCTAGCTTATACTTTAAGAAATAACTAAGAAGTAGTGTTCAATACATGTGGAACACAGTGCAGTGGAATTTAGTCAAAGTTATTGAGAAACCAAAGTGTTGTTAGTGTTGTAGTAGATTCATGAAAACTGCAACACTACAATAGAATTTAAACAATTTGTGGTAAAACGAAATAAAACATTTGTAACACTCTAACATTCCCGGAACATTAGAGGAGACCCTAGGAACGTGGATGGCGTGACCCTAATAGCGGCGGTTCAAGAATCAAGACGCTAAAACATTCTAAGTGCAGTAGGTGGATTGTTTTGAGTTTCTTTTTCATTGTTATTGTGACCTTGAGAATCAAAGATGGGTTAAAATGTTACAAGTATAGAAACTATCGAAACTATTGATAGTTCGTTACACTATTGCGATTGTTATCGATATTTCATTTTCACTATCAATCCATCCCCATCACAGCGTTAATATTGTGATAAATCGATAGTTCCATGTATTGTTACAGCCTTATACACTACTGTGTAAAAGATTCACTGAGTTTTTGGCATCTCATGTCATATTATGCAATTCAGTGAAATTATACCCTCTGTCCAGTGGCATTACATGCATGCTGCAAATAAAAGCTACAGTTAATTTGGAAAGGAGTTTTAGGAGAAATTACTGGAAAGGTTTTGCCAAGTGAACCTAAAAGAATGTAACAAAGGTTTGCAAATCATGTGCATTCTTAAAAAGTTTATATTACTGTATTTACCTGGAATTTCGGCCAGTTTCTTTTCCATGTCATCAGGGATAAACACAAGTTCATGGTTCTGTAATAAGGTGTTTTCCATTTGTTTTAAACTTGGGAAATGGCTTTCACATTTTGATTCTTCAATCATTGTGGGGAGCTGCGCAATTCTCCACAGTTCTTGCAATCTTGGCAGCAGTGGAGGAAAGGTCGAACTATCTATGATGTTGCTTCCAAACTGGGTATTACCTTCCCCACCAGCAAATTTAAATTCATCCACCTTGAGCATGAACTCAACATCACCCTAAATAAAAAGAAGGCAAAATTTTTAAATTCAAGGACTTTTGATGCAAGAGATGTGTTTGGATGTAGTGAAACCCTGTCTGCATTAAGTGGGCTAATTTAAGGGAAAATAACGCCTTTTTCAGTTGTTGAGACAAAAAAAGCTGTCCATTATAAGTGGGTGTCTGTATTAAGCAGATGTCCATAGAGCAGGGTTCCACTGTAGTGATATTATTTTTTTCAATGGAAATGAATTGTTTAATATAAATCATATGTATACATAATTCTTCCTCCCTCTTTACTCATAATCTCATACCCAGATCTCCCATGTTCAAGCGAAAGGGAGATATGGTAAAGTTCGAATTTGGAGCATGCTCAGTAAGAGTCAGGCCCAATATACATATATGGGCCTCACTATTACTACACATGCTTGTCCTTATTTTGTTTATGAGCGAAAGATAAAGGACTTCTAGAGAACTTTTCAATTGGTTTTGCGGTCCAGAGGAGAAGAAAACTTCAAAGCAAAAAGAGGCAATGCAGGAGATAGGTGTCAACAGCCAAGATTGCTTAATTATTCTCCCAACTGGTTATGGTAAATCACTAATTTCTCAAGTGCATCCTTCACTTCACGATCATCTCGCTGCAAAGAAGAAATCAAAGGACAAGTCAATTGTGATTGTGGTTTCGCCACTCAACCCTCTGATCGATGATCAAATAAATAAGCTTAAGAGAGTGGGAGTGTCTTGTGCAAGGATGACTGTTTCTGGGAGCGAGACAGATGGTAGTCTTGAAGCCATGTTTCATGCAGATCTAGAGGATGGAAAGGTAGGAGGTAGCTGTGAGCATCAGGCAGTGTATGGAGATATTTTTGTCCAGTTATTATAAGAAAAATGTTGTGGCTACGTTAAGTTCTCATTAAGGCATACCAGGTTATCATAACAAGATCGGCAACAGAACTTGGGAAGTTTGTCTGTCTCTTTGACACAAATCTTACACAGTTTTTTAATAATCCTTTTATTACCTCAAAGCTTTTCTGGTGTTGAAAAAAAAAATTTCTCTCAGTTGTCTTGACTCACAACTGGCTTTTCAAACTTGAAACTATTGCACATGTTTTCCATACTGCCATGTTGAATATTTGCCAAGAAAATAAAGCCACAAAAAAACCACACTAAAAAGAGCCAATCAGACCATCTGTAGATTACACAGCGGTAGCCTTTTTCCAGTAGCCAATGAAAAATGGCATACTTTTGAAATTTCCCCTTTCACGTAGGAGTAGTAGTATAGGGTGGGTCAATTCAATACCGGCTCACCTCAAGCACCACCCACAGGCCCCTGTTTCCCCAAACAAACCTCCCAACACTCACTTCTCCTTGTCAGTCGAAGTGAGTGTTGGGAGGATTGTTTGGGGGAAACAGGGGTCTGTGGGTGGTGCACTTGGCTCACCAGTATTGAATCAACCCACCCTATACTACTCCAAAGGGAAAGCAAAACAAACCCTGAAGGAAGAGAGCCAAAAGCCAAGGAACAAAGCAAAAACCAAAAGGAGCCCAAGAAAGCGGGCACCCCTTTTAGAGGTTGGGCACCGCGGGGCAGAATGTTGAGGGGGTGGAAACGAAAAGTGGCCGTCGGTTCACTCGTTGGTGAGTCAGCAACAATCTCGGCAGAGATAAGACGTGAACCTTCATGAAGAAGATTGAGGAGGCAGCCAACACCTCTTGTTATATTCGGCACTCCTATTCCTATTGGCTGAGAAACATAAACGACGACTCTGGTGATGTATTACCAAAACCCGCCAGAGGGTTCACCCTGGATCAACCGGTGTGCTGACGTGAAAAAATGGTTGCAGCGAAGAGAGGCAGATCGGTTGTCTCAGAGCCGGGTCAGAAGACCAAAACACACAGTGGGTTTTTGAGGCCCCTTCTGATGTCTTCGTCAAGATCGTAAACACCTGTCAGTCGTTGATGGGAACAGGTCCTCTGTCAGAGTGGTTGAGGAATTTGGCATGCGGGCGTCACGGTTCAATGGTATGTTTGGATACATTTCAAGACAACCTTTGTCTTTGGAGATGCCTTGCCGTTCATCAAGGTGCAAGACCTGACCGAAGTACCAAAAAAGCGCGGGAGTTGGCGAAGAGTTTCTACCAGCTTGAAACCATTCCACACGACTGCCCAAAAACTTTGCTCGATGAACTTGACAAAGTCGAACAACATTTCAACCATGGGAAGCCCTTCCGCGACTGGTTGGGGATTCGGGTGTATGAGACTGAGAAAAGAGGGAATGACATCATTTGGGCACTTCTCCAAAACCCCTCCCCGAAACTGAAGAATGTTCTCACAATCGGTGTGTACAAAGGGCATGCGTTTGTTGTGAAGAAGACTGAGAGGTTGGGACAAAATTATGTTTGTCCGCACTGCCAAACAAGGGCCACAAAAGCATCTCATCTGCAATGCCACATCGCAACATGTTCTCGAGGACAAACCATGGTGGAATGCCCCAACCAAAAAATCGAAAAACCACAAACCGAGTTTGAGACGGCTTTCTTCCCCAAATCAACCGCCTCCCCCCAAGGGATCCACTGGGTGGAACAAGCCTGCCAACGAGGAATCCACATTCACCACGCCCAATGTGGGCACGGGGGTGAGCCCTGGATTTTGGGTCGCCCAGTGGATGGATTCCACCTTGAGACCAAAACAGTTTTCCAATACCAAGGGTGTTTCTGGCATGGTTGCCCCCGATGTTTCCCCGACCATGACACAAAAATCGTGCATGATGGGAAAACCCGTGAAGAGCTGTACCAAGCAACACTTCAATGGAAACAACTTCGGGAAGTGGGCTTCCGTGTGGTCGAAGCATGGTCGTGTCAAGTCAGGCAAACAAAGGAGGTGCTGTCCCCCGTTTTTACAAGAACCTATCCATATGTGATCATCTTCGACTTCAAAGCATATTGGGACAAAACCAAGAGGAAGGACCCGACACCCACACTCCAGATCACAGATGTTCACAAACCGATTTGCTTCTCAATCGGGGACACACTTGAGCGCGAACCGACACACATTTGTGACAGAGACCCAGATGAACTGATCTGCAAGTTTCTGGAAGAGATCGAACGGTGGGGGAAAAGAACTCAGGTGGAAGTCAGAAGGGTTTTCCTTCGTGACGTCTTCGGTTTGCTGCCCAAAAACCAATGAGCCAAAATCAGTGGGTGGTGCGACGAAGTGCCCGTACTTGGGTTCAACTCTGGGCGCTATGACTTGAATCTTGAGAAAACACATTTGGTGAAGCACCTCTCTGACACAACAAACAAAACAAGAGTGGCCAAAGATGCGAACAAAATAATGTTCCTGCTGACACCAAAGTGTCGCCTTCTGGACATAAGCAACTATTTGGGGCCGGGAACCACCTACGACAACTGGGAGAAGGCTTACGGTTGCACAGCTGAGAAGTCGTGGTTTCCGTACGAGTGGTTTGACAGCCCGGACAAGCTTGATTATCCAGGTCTGCCAGACCACTCCGAGTGGTACTCAACTCTGAAAGAAGAGTGGGTGCTGATGCGGGAGGAATGGGAAGGGTGTGTCTCTTTCTTCCAAGAAAAGGGGACGCGGACCTTTGCGGACTGGCTGCACCACTACAACAACCTGGATGTTGTGCCCGGTCTAGAAGCATTGGACAAAATGTGAGCCTTTTAGACCGAAAAAGGAATCGACATTCTGAAAGATGCTGTCAGCATTCCAGGAGTCAGTCTTCACTATCTGATGCGAGGCGCAGTTGAGTGAGGGGTGGAGCTGTGGAGCTCCTACAAAGAGGCTTACGACATGCTGAAAGGGGCGGTGATCAGAGGCCTGAGTCTCGTGTTCACCCGCCACCACAAAGTAGGTATGACGTGACTGCAATCGCACCAAGTCGCTGAACCCAAACTTTGCCAAAAAATTCTGGGCTACGACGCCAACGCATTGTATTTGTCAACAATGCTGCAGGACATGCCCTGTGGGCAGGAGCAGCTGGTTCATGTCCC
>JAEMWC010000185.1:785000-790000 GCA_016490735.1 Pachyseris speciosa | reverse complement strand
CCCTTCTGTAATCAACAATGAGGCTATTGTCTGCCTGCCTCAAGTTGAGATCAATGAAGACCTTGATAACCTTCCCACAAAAGAAGAAGTCAGCAAAGCTGTAAAGCAACTTTCCTTCACCAGGATCACATGCAATCCCTGCAGAAGTATTCAAGACAGAAGGCCCAACTATGATACAGAGGCTGACTTGGCTCTTCCAGTCCATGTGGAACAAGGAATAACTCCCACAACAGTTTAAGGATGTCAGCATAGTCCACATCTACAAGAGGAATGGCAATCGCTAGTCTTGCAACAATCACAGAGGCACCTCCCTCTTGTCCATTGCCGGGAAGGTTCTTGCCTGTGTACTGCTCAATTGCTGTCTGCACCATCTTGAGCAGGATCTCCTACCAAAGAGTCAGTGTGGCTTTCACACTGGGTGTGGGATTGCCGGCATGATATTTTTTTGCACATAGATTGTACTTTTTGTGTTTGTATTTGTCCAAAAGACAAAGATCAGTTTAGTTTAATATGCACAGTGAATTTGTTTTGCTTTATGTGGATGTAATTTTCGTGTTTCTGTAATGCAAACAAAAAAAGTGATTTTTTTGCACGCCAATTGCAGGAAAAATGCAAATAGCAGCACAGCGACCTCTTGTGTGACCTTCGTCGACTTACCAAGGCCTTCGATATGGTCAACAGAGAAGGCTTATGGAACATCATGCAAAGATTTGGCTGTGGGGCGTTAAAGAACCCACACACTGTTTGAAAAGAGTAGGGAACATAGTTCCCAGCGTTGTGGTCTATCTCTATCTCTGCATCAGATGGCAGGACAAAATTCACGACAAGGAGGTCCTGGAACGGGTTAGCATCCCCAGCGTCCACACCCTCCTACAGAAGGGCCAGAAGGGCTGATCGCATCGTGATTGTCAGAATGTCTGACAGCCAACTGCCTGGATAACTGTGCGAAGGCAAGTGCTCAGTTGGGGGATAGACGAAACACTTCAAGGATTGCCTCAATCTCAACAGGTGGGAGTTGCTTGCACAGAATCGTTCTATCTGGAAAAGCAAATTGACCACAGGAGCCGTGCAGCAGAAAACAGATGCACCACAGGGGCCCAGAGTAAACATGCCGCACACAAGGCCCCAGGCACCTTGACTACACCTGTGGCACCCACCCACACATTTCCTACGTGTGGGTGAGCCTTTTGGGCCCAGATTGGCCTCACCAGTTACCTCCACAAATCTTCCACCAATGCTTTCGATCTCTATCTTTAATGGTATTGAATCAATTAGGATGTGCACACGGACTTTCTGGAATGGCTCTTGTATTCTTTGGATTCTGGTAACTTTCTAATTTAAGAATGATTCTTTTGACGCATCATCGATGTTGTGCTATTATTAAACTATATAAATAACATAGAAATAAATGCTGGGCCTCCTAAACGTCCTGAAAGATCGTAGAAAATTCCAGACGTGTGCAATTGATGGATGCTCTCCTGTGCGTCAATGTTTACTTCATGGATCAGAAGTTGGTGAAAACAATCATTACGATATCTACGTTTGTCACAAGAGAAGTAGGAACTGACGCAGTCGTTCCAAGGGAGATAGTACCAAGCCAGGCCGTGACAATGACCTGCATTTCTAAACGTTAACTGCACAATATGTACGCTGTGACGCAAAAATAAGTAATTAATCTAAGAGTCATTGAACCAATGCAAGACAAATGGCAATTTTATTACCTTGTTTAATACGCTGCGACTTAAGTTACTTTTTTGCAACGATAATATCCGATGCAGAAGGCATTGAAGTTTTATTACGTTATTATGTTAAAACGCTATGACTTGCTATTGTCAAAAAAGTATACAGAACCGGTTGCTGGCACATTTGGGTCTGAGATGACGGCCGTGATCAAAGTATTTTTGTCATTGTGGTGACATGTATATACGCGGCATTTCAACTAACATATCCTTAGTAGGTTAGTACGCGTAGTTCAACAGTGTTCTTGTTATCAAAGTATTTTAACGTATCCTCAGTATGTTAGTACGCCTACTATGGCAGTGTTCTTGTTATCTAAGTACCGTTTTTTTAAAGGATCTTTACCAAGTTAGTGCGCCCCAGTGTTATCCAAGTATTTTTAAGGATCTTTAGCAAGTTAATACGCCTAGTACGGCAGTGTTCTTGTTATCTAAGTATTTTAACGTACCCTTAGTACGTTAATACGCCTAGTACGGCGATGTTCTGACTTGTTATCTAAGTATTTTAAAGGATCTTTAGCAAGTTAGTAAGTCTAGTACAGCAGTGTTCTTGTTATGTTAGTAATTAATGGATCCTAAGTAGGTTAGTACGCCTCGCAGTACGGCAGTTGTTTTGTTATGTGAGTATTTTTAATGGATCCTTAGTAACTAAGGACGCCTAGCGGTATGGCAGCGTTCTTGTAATCTAAATGGTATTGAATCAATTAGGATGTGCACACGGACTTTCTGGAATGGCTCTTGTATTCTTTGGATTCTGGTAACTTTCTAATTTAAGAATGATTCTTTTGACGCATCATCGATGTTGTGCTATTATTAAACTATTAAATAACATAGAAATAAATGCTGGGCCTCCTAAACGTCCTGAAAGATCGTAGAAAATTCCAGACGTGTGCAATTGATGGATGCTCTCCTGTGCGTCAATGTTTACTTCATGGATCAGAAGTTGGTGAAAACAATCATTACGATATCTACGTTTGTCACAAGAGAAGTAGGAACTGACGCAGTCGTTCCAAGGGAGATAGTACCAAGCCAGGCCGTGACAATGACCTGCATTTCTAAAACGTTAACTGCACAATATGTACGCTGTGACGCAAAAATAAGTAATTAATCTAAGAGTCATTGAACCAATGCAAGACAAATGGCAATTTTATTACCTTGTTTAATACGCTGCGACTTAAGTTACTTTTTTGCAACGATAATATCCGATGCAGAAGGCATTGAAGTTTTATTACGTTATTATGTTAAAACGCTATGACTTGCTATTGTCAAAAAAGTATACAGAACCGGTTGCTGGCACATTTGGGTCTGAGATGACGGCCGTGATCAAAGTATTTTTGTCATTGTGGTGACATGTATATACGCGGCATTTCAACTAACATATCCTTAGTACGTTAGTACGCGTAGTTCAACAGTGTTCTTGTTATCAAAGTATTTTAACGTATCCTCAGTATGTTAGTACGCCTACTATGGCAGTGTTCTTGTTATCTAAGTACCGTTTTTTTAAAGGATCTTTACCAAGTTAGTGCGCCCCAGTGTTATCCAAGTATTTTTAAGGATCTTTAGCAAGTTAATACGCCTAGTACGGCAGTGTTCTTGTTATCTAAGTATTTTAACGTACCCTTAGTACGTTAATACGCCTAGTACGGCGATGTTCTGACTTGTTATCTAAGTATTTTAAAGGATCTTTAGCAAGTTAGTAAGTCTAGTACAGCAGTGTTCTTGTTATGTTAGTAATTAATGGATCCTAAGTAGGTTAGTACGCCTCGCAGTACGGCAGTGTTCTTGTTATGTGAGTATTTTAATGGATCCTTAGTAACTAAGGACGCCTAGCGGTATGGCAGCGTTCTTGTAATCTAAGTATTTAAAATGATCTTTAGTACATTAGTACATCTTAAGTACGGCAGTGAGTGTTCTTGTACGCCTAGTGCCTAGTGCAGCAGTGTCTTGTTGACATTAAAGCAGTATATATATTTGGCTATCTCATTTCATTTATAGTGGCCAGTAGACAAACAAAAAGGACTACATAAATAACACATTAGTACTGGGAATCAGACGTACTAAAGAAAAAAAGTGACAAAAAATGACATGGAAAAGGAGATAAATTAAGTGAGGCAAGACATCAAAAACAGTACAGTAACCAAGCATACCAAACGAAAAAAGGACTACGTAAAGAAAGCATTAGGACGGTAATCAGACGTACTAAAGGAAAAAAATCAAAAGACATCCTAAAGCAGGCAGCATATGCAAAACTTCATCCATTTGCACGGCAAGGGTTATCCATTCAAACAAAATTTCATCCATTTGCAATTGGTCATGATTACCCATTCACCAAAAAACATTTAGCCGTTCGCATGGCTAAAGACAATTCTCACCCGTTCAAAACAGCTGGAGTTATCTACTTGTGAAAAATATTTCAGCCTTTTGAAGAGGCTGTCACACTGACAATTTTATGCAGTGAAAACAAATTTTCTGTCAGTCGATTGCATCCAGGTAAAGTCATCAACTGTGATGATCATTCCCATTTGTTCTTTAATCCATAGTTCAAATAATATTATTATATGATTTTCACATAAATTATTCATTCTCATATATTCATCACTCACTGGTATATTACAAACCAACAAAACGACCAGCTCCCAGATGGCTTGTTAGCTCAGTCGGTAGAGCGCTGCGCCACTATTGCAGAGGTCGTGGGTTCAAATCCTGTACAAGCCTGAATTTTTTTCAGGCTTTATTTTCACTACTGCTTAAGTAGTGTTCACAACTGCGATGATTTTTTTCTTTTTTTTTTATTTGTATGTTGCCATTACAAAAAAAACCTAAATTACTGTACAGTAGAGGGAAAAAATACAAAAACCGTACAGAAAAAAAAAAACAAAAACAAAAACCAGAAGACTACAAAGGTAAACTACATTTACACTTCCATTTACATACCGCAAACTACAAAAAGGAAAAAAAATTACAAAGCTACATTTAATAATCCACTTACTGCATAACGTTAAGTGAAACAAAAATTTCCCACCCACTTTCTTGAGATAAAAATCCAAAACATACTTCCAGGGACTTTCATAATTTTCGACGTATTTCTTTACGCACATAACTCTTTGAGCAGAGATCATAGATTCAAGATCCAGCATTTTCAAACCGCCATCCTCAATATCATTTATTAAAGTCGAACGTTTGACCTTGTCCTTGCCCTTCCAGATAAACGAATAAAGTTCTTTATTAACCTCTTTAATGAGTTCATTAGACACTGGAATTAAA
>JAEMWC010000185.1:750000-777500 GCA_016490735.1 Pachyseris speciosa | reverse complement strand
TGATATGACTGCTTGGTTAAAAACATCTACAGTGCAGCTAAGAGATAACAGATTACAAGCTTTAAGATTAATTTTTTGACTTGTCTACAAGTGCTTTCAACAAAACCGTTTTTGTACTTACAGTAAATTTGTTACAAGCACTGCCACCTTGGAGGCTCAATGTAAATTGAAAATGCTAAATGCTAGTCATAATTCCTGGAACAGAGAAATTAAAAAAGTGTAAACGTTTTCTATTTCCTTGAAGGTAAAGCTCAAAGAAAAATACAGGAATTAATTTAATAAATAACCAAACATATCAACAGTAGAAAACATTTTGCTCAAAATGCTTATTTTTTGATATACAATTTTTTCTCTGTTCATGCAAGGAATAAATCATGGTAGCAAAACATTTTCAATTTTTGAGCCTCCTTGCTTTTTTAAATATCTCGATTTATTGCAAATTATGAGCTTTGTGACTATCTCTGTGCTTTCAATTTAGCTGTTTTCGTGCTTAAATATCTCACAATTACAGACAGGAATCACAGCCACCTATGAGGCCTTCCAAGGGTAGAAGAGACAAGTGACATGGCTCTGAAAACAGGCAACAATCTTCTCCTAAAATACAGAAAACTGACAGAAATTGGCAGAAAACACTCGACTGCAGTTAGTGACAGCGACATTTCACTTTCTATTCACCTTTGTTTTTTTGCAACAGCGACATTTACTCCTAATGAAACAAGCGACAGGCAGTGTTGTAAACAAGTGACAAAGTGACACCAGCCACCCCTTGGAAGGCCTCACCTATACAAGGAGGCTCCATGTAAATTGAATTTGTTTTCATGATAATTCACTGAACAGAGGAAAAAGGTGTAAAAGTTTAATATTTCCTAGTAAAGCTTGAAGAAAAATGAAGGAATGATCAAAACAAGCCTTTAAAAGTTTATTACTCTTACAGATTTTTTTCTAATTTGGCTTACAAGCTGTGGAAGTTGAGTACAGTTAGTATCCACTCTTTTAGTTTTGTTATGAAGTGTCTGACTGGATTTAGAGATAATTCAATTGACCTTTTTTAAAGGCCCATGATCACCCTTGATCCAATGTGGTCGTTTGTTTTTGTTTTGAAATTGCGCCATTGTTAAATGATGCCTCTGATTGGTCAATTCTTTTTAGCGCACTTTTGATCTGGTTCATCACGCTGAGTTGTCGCTTGTCCCTGGTTTCGCAAAGCAAATGGCTACAAATTCAACTTGCATAATTTTTTTTCTTCATTTTTCTTTATTGAAACCATGAACAATCCATTCACAGGTTTAAAATCAAAACAGCAAAGTATTGAACGATCTGTTATTGATAAAACTCGCTGATTATGTGCCGAGGATGGTGATAAAATATCCACAAGTAAATATTTATTGTCGGGTAATGGTTTGAAATTTGTAGTAAGAAAAATACTCGTACGTTCTCATTCAATTATCCTGTCCTTTTGCTTTATAATTATTTTGTTCAAAATACAGTTCACCATGCGGCTAGACAAAAGGAGGAAAAGGTTGAACTCCGCATTAAAAATCAAAGCTTGCCTTCTATATCCGGTCATAGGAAATTTTGATTTCACCAGGTACACCCCAAAAACTAAAACCTGATGCAAGCTTCCATAAATCATAGTGAAAAAGATAAAGCACTGCAGAGGTTTTCCACAGCTTGTTGGTTAATCCCATTAAGGCTGAATTTTTTTTCAGGCATTTTGCTTTGCATATTACTGCTCAAGTTCTGTACATGTTTGCGACAATATTTATTGAATATGATCTACCAGGTATTTAAAACTCTCTGCAAAGGTTTTTCCTGTGATACAGAAACTGTAGTTTAGAATTGGTCCAAATTGACTTGTTAAGGAGTGGTCCTTGGAGCCCATGTATGGTGCACTGTTTCTTTCAAATTACTTTTTTTTGGTCATTTCACAACTAAAGCCTGAAAAAAATTCAGGCTTGTACAGGACTCGAACCCACGACCTCTGCGATACCGGTGCAGTGCTCTACCGACTGAGCTAACAAGCCAACTGGGAGCTGGTCGTTTTGTTGGTTTGTAATATACCCGTGAGTGGTTAATATATGAGAATGAATATATGAAAATCATATATTTGAACTGCGGATGAATGATTAAATATGTGACTGAGTGGGTTCGAGTCCCGTACAAGCTTGAATTTTTTTCAGGCTTTATTTTCACTACTGCTTAAGTAGTGTTCTTAACTGCGATGATCAGTCACATATTTAACATTTGCTTTAATAATCATTGTTACTTTTGTTCAGGAATGAAATTTGTATTTTTCTCTCAACTGGATATAAATAACGATCATCTCTACTCATTTTGTATGCAAAGAAGTAGTTGAATTGTTTGTTGTTTAGTTGTTTTGCTTATTAGCGAATGAGTGTTTTAACTTCGTTTGGCTTACTGTTTTCAGTGTTTTTCGACGTTAGTGCCTTGACAGCCTTAAAAAAACTTTTGCCGTTATCTTATTGCACATAATCGCAATGAGTCCTCATAAAATTAAGCATTAAGCAATGGATCAAACACTTCACCCAACATCGTGTTGGAAGAGCATGTTTGACCCTTTAGCCACCTCTCTCAACTTTGCATTGAAATGGCTTTCCATGTTTGATCAAGATCAAACATTTTCATCTGATCATTTTGCTCTACGAACAAATGTTTGATCATTTAGCCAACCCAACCAAGAAAATGCACAGTCAGTAAAAGCAAACTAAATGAAGCACATAACTTTAAATTTCAGTGATAACACGCAAAAATTGTTCTGTGTACTCACTTTGTCTTGTGTTTGGTTTAACATTGTTTTTGTTTCCCTGCTAGCAGAGGTTTCTCGCCAGCAGAGACCTCTGCTAGCAGAGGGAAATTGTTTGTCGGCTAGTCACCCAACGTTTTGTTTGTCAAATACAATGTTCAGGAAAATGTTTGATCTTTTAGTCGGGACTTTAGTATTAGTTGTGTTCTGCGTAAACTTCTGAAAACACAAGTGATATTAATCCTTAATTTTTCTCGGCCCCAGCAATTACCTATCGAAAGCATTGGTTTGTTTTCCTTTTCTCTTTTCTCCAACACTTAAGCTTATGTCAAAATTGCTTAGCAATTTTAATTAACTTACTACAAAATATGTTTGTTACTTGTCTAATTTCTCCATCTTCTCTAAAGAAACCTACTGACCCATGCATCGCAATTTGTTTTCTTTTAATTTGTTTTGTTATTCTGTGGTTTGTCAATTGTGGTCAATTCCTGTTGTCTGCTCTCAATGATCAGGTTCGTATTCTACGGACCGTTATGTCAAAATTTAAAATTGCTTTGTAATTTTTTGGAACTCACTGCGAGAACAGTATCTTTTGCTACTTGTCCACCTTCGCCAAGTTTTTTTTTGAAGAAACGTTCGCGTCCTAATTTGTTTCCTTGCAATCTTTTGCTGTTTTGTGGTTTTTGAACTTTGGCCAATTCCTGTTGACTGCTCTAAACTATCAGCTAGATTGGTACTCCTCTTTCCACGGACATTGATTATGTCAAAATTGCTTAGTAATTTTTCAAGCTTACTAGAAGCTTACTTGTCTATTTTCTTCACCTCCAAGAATATTCGAACAAACGTAGGTGTCGTGTATTGTTTACTTGTACTGTTTAATGAACTGCGGTCAATTCCTGTTGACTGCTCTAGACACAAAATATTGGTGCAAGGAAAGCCATGCGAAGTTGCTCAATACCAGTAAAGAAACAATAATAACCGTAGAGCTCCACTTTTAGGCTTGGCTGAATCTATATATTAGACGAGTTCCGGTGGCCCGGTTTCTGTGGCTTAACATTTCACATTCAGTTGGTTTCTTCATTTTCAGCAGAGGAACAGCATTAATGAGAGGAACGAGTAGCTTGAACTTAGTGGAAGAAGTTCTTCCTTTGGACAAACCACTTGCTTGCTTGCTTGGATATTCATGTTTTTACTAAGTGGATACATATTTTCAAGAACCTCAACAACCAAGGTGAATTAAGTAAATACATGTAAATTGAAGTTTGACGTAAACATTTGGTTTAATCATTGTTACTTTTGTTCAGGAATGAAACTTGTAATTTTCTCTCAACTGGACATAAATAACCATCAATTCTCTACTCATTTTGGATGCAAAGAAGTAGTTGAATTGTTTGTTTGTTTTGTTGTTTTGCTTGCAAGTGAACAAGTGTTTTTACTCCACTTGGCTAACTGTTTTTCAACCTTGGTGCCTCAATACCGTTAAGAAACTTTTGCCCTTATCTTATTAGTTGTAATCGCAATGAGTCCTTGTAAAATGAAGGATTAAAGCCCCGGCGAAATGATCAAACGTTTTCATCCAACATCGTGTTTGTCAAACATATAACATTGCGTGGCTAAACACAATAACAATGTTTAACCAGACACTTAGAGTGACTCCACAGAATGATTTGTTGCGTATTATCGCTGAAATTTCGATGTTATTTGGTTCATTTGGTTGCTTTTTACCCGCTGTGCAAGCTTTGTTGGTTGGGGTGGCTAAACAATCAAACATTTGTTCGTGATGCGAAATGTTGGATGAAAATGTTTGATCTAGCTAGATCAAACATGGAAAGCTATTTCACCGCAATGCAATGTTGAGAGAGGTGGCTGTTACAATATGCACGTGATTACTATCGATGATTAACTAGGCTAGGTTCGGGTTACACTCGTGTATCTTGTTCTGAGCTTTAAGCTAATAAATGGGGGATTAAACCGGAGCTTGAAACATGGTGGCAGCGAAATAGGACCACGAATCCCTCGCCTATCACTTCCAGAGTCGCGCAAACTACAGCCTAAATAATCTTATAGGCATGTCTGACACAGAACCGGTGCCTACAGCACCATCAACTGGATCACAACCAAGCTCTTCAGCACAGCCACATCCACAACAGGGACTTGCCACTGTGCAACACACGTCTTTCGGCGCGATGGCTGGAATAATGCCTCCTGGCAAATTAGTTACGACTGGGAACGTGGCGGACAACTGGAAAGTATGGAAACAAATGTAGAGCAACTACATGGTCATTGCTCAACTCGAAACGCAACCGCCGGCATACAAGGTCGCATTGTTTCTCCACTGTATCGGCGTCAATGCGTTAAAGATTTATAATGGTTTTCAATTCGACAGCCCAGAAGATAGAAATGACCTGGTGAGGATAATACAGAAGTTCAACGAATTCACCATTGGAGAACTGAACGAAACTTTTGAACGGTACACGTTCAACTCCAGGAATCAACACGACAACGAAAGCATTGATGTCTATGTTACCGCCCTTCGCACACTGCATGCGTGATTCAATCATTCGCGACAGGATCGTCCTGGGCGTCCAAGACCACTGCACTCGCAAACGGCTCTTACAAGAACGGAGTCTCACTCTGTCAAAGTGTATCATTCTTTGCAACAGAGAATTTGCAACTGAAAATGATCTCCGGCGCCCAGAACGAAGATGTGCGTGCCGTGAAAGATAAACATCCACCATCAAACCGCCGTGATGACAAGTCAAAGAGAAGCCGTGTGGGGAAACCGAAAACATGTAAATTCTGCAGCAAAGTACATCCTTTTGAAAAAGGCAAGTGTCCTGCGTGTGGAGCGAAGTGTACAAAGTGCGGTGGCAGAAATCATTTTGAAACAGCCTGCATAGCACCGACTAGAAAGGTGCATAGCCTTAGGGATGAATCTTCCGATGACAGCGATATAGAGTACATTACAAGCATTGTTGCACAACCGGAATTCGTACATGCCGTCACGCAAGAACATTACCCAAAGTTAATCTACACCGAAATGGTTGTTGACAAGAAAGAAGTGAAGTTTCAAATAGACAGTGGCGCCTCGGTGAACGTCACTCCCCTCAAGTTCGCCGCCGGTAAGACGCTCGAGCCCACCACGACAACATTACAAATGTGGAACGACACAACACTAAATCCACTGGGTTCTTGTCGATTAATTCTCCACAATCCTAAGAACAAGAAGAAGTTCTCTGTGGAATTCCTTGTCGTTGACAGACAGCTTACACCACTCATAGGAGCGAAGGCAGCTCAACAGATGGGCCTAATTACCATCAACACACAAAACTTCAAGATCACAGAACCACCTGAATGGCCGAGGCCAGAAGTTAAGAGTGTGCAGACAGCTGATGAACTAGCAGCAAGCTACCCAGAGGTATTTCGAAGGGAGGTAGGAAGGCTGCCAGGAACAGTCCACCTTGAAGTTGAACAGGGCGCAACTCCTGTCGTTGCACCGTCTCGCTGGGTCCCAGTGTCACTCAAAAACAAACTGAAGGAAGAGTTGGATCGACTACAGCAGTTAGAGGTCATAGCTCCAATCAATGAGCCCACTCCATGGGTTAGCAGTCTTGCTGTGGCTGTGAAGAAGTCTGGAGTGCTGAGAATCTGTATCGATCCCAGGCCGCTTAACGCCACCCTGAAGATAGAAAGATATCAGCTCCCTGTATTAGAGGACATACTCCCGGAGCTCTCAAAAGCAAGAGTGTTCTCGACGGTTGACCTCAAGTCGAGATACTGGCACTGCGTCCTTGCTCCTGAGTCCAGTGTACTCACGACTTTCGCAACCCCCTATGGAAGGTACAGATGGATTTGTTTGCCCTTCGGCCTCTCCGCCTCATCCGAGATATTCCAGAAGCACCTGACTCATGCCCTAGAAAACCTACCTGGTGTTCTGTGCATTGCGGACGACATCCTCATCTATGGCACTGGAGAGACCGATGAAGAAGCAACCGCAAACCATGACAGGAGTCTACAAGATCTTCTTCAAAGGTGCAAGGATCGCGGCATTGCCCTTAACCCAGACAAGATGAAGCTGAAGATGAGTGCAGTAAATTTCATGGGGCATCTCCTAACGAACAAAGGCTTGAAACCTGATCCTGCCAAAGTAGAGGCAATCACGAAGATGCCTAAGCCACAAGGTGTGGAGGGTGTTCAGCGTCTCAACGGGTTTGTCAATTATTTAGCCTAATCTAATTCCTTCCAAAGCTGTCTGATGTCATGGAACCGATCTGCTGCCTAACTCGGAAGGAGACTCCATGGAACTTGTCCTCGGAGCAAGACCAGGTGTTCGCACATGTGCAGCGGTTAGTGACAGAAGTGCCTGTCCTGTGTTACTACGACCCTTCACTGGACCTCACTATACAATGTGATGCGAGCCAGGGTGGTCTTGGCGCGGCAATACTTCAGAACGGCAGGCCCATAGAATATGCAAGTCGTGCCCTCACAGATACGGAAACCCGGTACGCTCAAATAGAAAAAGAGATGCTTGCGATCATCTTTGCCCTCGAGCGTTTCAACCAGTACACGTTTTGTCGGCATGTGCACGTCGAAAGCGACCACAAGCCACTGGAGGCTATTCTATTGAAACTGCTTGCTCGAGCACCCCGACGTCTCCAGTTAATGATGATGAGGCTACAAAAGTATGATTTCACCATGCACTATGAGCGTGGCAAGAACATGCACTTGGCCGACATGCTGTCACGGGCTTACCTGCCCCACAATGACAAAGAAGTAGACGACTTAGAAACAGTCAACATGGTCCGCTATCTGCCCATCTCTGACCAGCGTTTAGACGAAATAAGAGCGGAGACCCGAAAGGACCAGTCCCTGAAAGAACTGTCAGAGATTATTCTCTTAGGATGGCCTGAAGACAAGAAAGATGCTCCGGCACTGACGCACCCTTACTTCAGCATGCGTGACGAGCTGACAGTACAAGATGGGTTGATTTTCAAAGGGAATTCCGTCGTGATACCCAGAAGTCTTCGAGGAGATATGAAGATGAAGATTCACTTGTCGCACCTTGGAATAGAAGCATGTCTGAGGCGTGCACGTGAATGCATCTACTGGCCAAGCATGTCTGCTGAAATGAAACAGTACATCTCGACGTGTGAAACGTGTAGAGAACTCAACGCACACCAGCACACCAGAGTGACCCTGATGTCTCATGAGGTCCCATCTCGTCCTTGGGAGAAGATTGCCACAGACATCTTTAGCCTGGATGGCAAGGATTACCTGGTCACCATAGATTATTACAGCAACTTCTGGGAGGTGGACAGATTGCCAAATACCAAGGCCAGTACTACCATTCTGAAACTGAAGAGTCATTTTGCCCGTTATGGCATACCTGATCAAGTGATCAGCGACAATGGGCCGCAATTTGCATCTGACAAGTTTGTTGATTTCGCAAAAGCGTGGGACTTTGAACATCTTACCAGTAGCCCTGGAAATAGCAAGGCCAATGGCAAGGCCGAGTCTAGGGTGAAGACAGCCAAGCGCATCCTGAAGAAAGCAGTCAGGGCTGGAACCGACCCATACCTGGCTGTACTCGACTACAGGAACACACCCACACAAGGAATGACAACCAGCCCAGCTCAACGTCTGATGAACCGGAGGACCAAGACTCTCCTCCCTACCACTCAGAGACTACTACTGCCCGGGGCTATAAACCTGGAGAATGAGAAGAAGGAACTGTGTCAATGCCAACAGGCCCAAGCCAAATATTACAACTGGTCAGCAAAGGACCTGCCCAGCCTCTCTGAGGGTGACGTTGTGAAGAAGTCTGGAGTGCTGAGAATCTGTATCGATCCCAGGCCGCTTAACGCCACCCTGAAGATAGAAAGATATCAGCTCCCTGTATTAGAGGACATACTCCCGGAGCTCTCAAAAGCAAGAGTGTTCTCGACGGTTGACCTCAAGTCGAGATACTGGCACTGCGTCCTTGCTCCTGAGTCCAGTGTACTCACGACTTTCGCAACCCCCTATGGAAGGTACAGATGGATTTGTTTGCCCTTCGGCCTCTCCGCCTCATCCGAGATATTCCAGAAGCACCTGACTCATGCCCTAGAAAACCTACCTGGTGTTCTGTGCATTGCGGACGACATCCTCATCTATGGCACTGGAGAGACCGATGAAGAAGCAACCGCAAACCATGACAGGAGTCTACAAGATCTTCTTCAAAGGTGCAAGGATCACGGCATTGCCCTTAACCCAGACAAGATGAAGCTGAAGATGAGTGCAGTAAATTTCATGGGGCATCTCCTAACGAACAAAGGCTTGAAACCTGATCCTGCCAAAGTAGAGGCAATCACGAAGATGCCTAAGCCACAAGGTGTGGAGGGTGTTCAGCGTCTCAACGGGTTTGTCAATTATTTAGCCTAATCTAATTCCTTCCAAAGCTGTCTGATGTCATGGAACCGATCTGCTGCCTAACTCGGAAGGAGACTCCATGGAACTTGTCCTCGGAGCAAGACCAGGTGTTCGCACATGTGCAGCGGTTAGTGACAGAAGTGCCTGTCCTGTGTTACTACGACCCTTCACTGGACCTCACTATACAATGTGATGCGAGCCAGGGTGGTCTTGGCGCGGCAATACTTCAGAACGGCAGGCCCATAGAATATGCAAGTCGTGCCCTCACAGATACGGAAACCCGGTACGCTCAAATAGAAAAAGAGATGCTTGCGATCATCTTTGCCCTCGAGCGTTTCAACCAGTACACGTTTTGTCGGCATGTGCACGTCGAAAGCGACCACAAGCCACTGGAGGCTATTCTATTGAAACTGCTTGCTCGAGCACCCCGACGTCTCCAGTTAATGATGATGAGGCTACAAAAGTATGATTTCACCATGCACTATGAGCGTGGCAAGAACATGCACTTGGCCGACATGCTGTCACGGGCTTACCTGCCCCACAATGACAAAGAAGTAGACGACTTAGAAACAGTCAACATGGTCCGCTATCTGCCCATCTCTGACCAGCGTTTAGACGAAATAAGAGCGGAGACCCGAAAGGACCAGTCCCTGAAAGAACTGTCAGAGATTATTCTCTTAGGATGGCCTGAAGACAAGAAAGAAGCTCCGGCACTGACGCACCCTTACTTCAGCATGCGTGACGAGCTGACAGTACAAGATGGGTTGATTTTCAAAGGGAATTCCGTCGTGATACCCAGAAGTCTTCGAGGAGATATGAAGATGAAGATTCACTTGTCGCACCTCGGAATAGAAGCATGTCTGAGGCGTGCACGTGAATGCATCTACTGGCCAAGCATGTCTGCTGAAATGAAACAGTACATCTCGACGTGTGAAACGTGTAGAGAACTCAACGCACACCAGCACACCAGAGTGACCCTGATGTCTCATGAGGTCCCATCTCGTCCTTGGGAGAAGATTGCCACAGACATCTTTAGCCTGGATGGCAAGGATTACCTGGTCACCATAGATTATTACAGCAACTTCTGGGAGGTGGACAGATTGCCAAATACCAAGGCCAGTACTACCATTCTGAAACTGAAGAGTCATTTTGCCCGTTATGGCATACCTGATCAAGTGATCAGCGACAATGGGCCGCAATTTGCATCTGACAAGTTTGTTGATTTCGCAAAAGCGTGGGACTTTGAACATCTTACCAGTAGCCCTGGAAATAGCAAGGCCAATGGCAAGGCCGAGTCTAGGGTGAAGACAGCCAAGCGCATCCTGAAGAAAGCAGTCAGGGCTGGAACCGACCCATACCTGGCTGTACTCGACTACAGGAACACACCCACACAAGGAATGACAACCAGCCCAGCTCAACGTCTGATGAACCGGAGGACCAAGACTCTCCTCCCTACCACTCAGAGACTACTACTGCCCGGGGCTATAAACCTGGAGAATGAGAAGAAGGAACTGTGTCAATGCCAACAGGCCCAAGCCAAATATTACAACTGGTCAGCAAAGGACCTGCCCAGCCTCTCTGAGGGTGACGTTGTGAGAATGAAGCCGTTTAAGCTTGGCGACAAGTCCTGGCACAAAGTTTAAGTTACGGCAAGACTCGACGAGCGGTCGTACACCGTTGAGATGGATGATGGAGCAGTCTACCGCAGACACCGACAACATCTGCGAAAAATGTCTGAACCACCAGCTGAACCCTCAGAGCCAGAGCCAGAAGCGGATATGGCCAGCGCAAGGGAGGAGACGGCTACAATTACTGCAACTACCCCCTGTGAGAGCAGTACCCATTGTGAGTCACCCACTGAGGAGGTGACTGTCCCGGAACAGTATCGGAGGTTGGAGTGAGTCAGGAAGTGTCCGACATACCTCAAGGACTATGTCTGTGACTAGCCTTGTGATTTTCAATTCTCGTTGCCATTGTTATAGTAACTAGGATGGTTGTTTATTGACTGCAGACTTAAATGACATTGACACTTTTCTTTTAATATTTCAGAAAGGGAGATGTTACAATATGCACATGATTACTATCGATGATTAACTAGGCTAGGTTCGGGTTACACTCGTGTATCTTGTTCTGAGCTGTAAGCTAATAAATGGGGGATTAAAACGGAGCTTGAAACAGTGGCTAAATGGTCAAACATGCTTGTCCAACATGATGTTGGATGAAAAATAATGTTTGATTGCTTTTTCATTGTTAAATTTGTTTTCGAACAAACATATGCGTTGTGTTTTGTTTCTTGTAATGTTTTAATGTTTTTAGGTTTTGAACCACGGTCAATTCCTGTTGACTGCTCTAAACATAAAATTACTGGCGCAAGGATAGCCAAGCTAAGTTGTTCAATAACAGTACCAAAAAAAATATAATCATGGAGCTCTTTTTTTAGGCTTGTCTAAATATATATAGTCATATTGTAGAAAACACATTACTACCCTTAACTGTTTAATGCAGGCACTTTGTCCTCTTTTATCCAATCTTGCTGGGAAAACGTTTCAAACTTCAGTATGTTGTATGCTTTACTTGATCATTTGTGGTAGGTTTGCATCATCAGGTTTTGTTGTCATTCAGTCAATTCTGAAATGTTACTCAATCAGTGATCTTAACCAGTTTTGCAGGCTTTATGTTTATACTCCTTGATCAGTTACGTGAGTTATTCAATCAGTTTTGCCCATTTCTTGTTCGGTTGTGAAATGACAAAAAGAAAGTAATTTGAAACAAACGGCTCCCCTTCATACGGCTCCCGCTATACCCATGCACGGAAATTGCATTTTTGCCTTTATAAGATTCTGAGATGGTGGTATTTGACCAATATTTAGGGAAATCAGATAAAGATTTCTATGCAAATGCCGTAGCCTGCAAGAGAGAATGATACAACAGCCCTAGTTTTCTGTTCACATAATGTTTAATAAATGAGCATGAGTGTTTTATCAAGTTTAAAGCAAGAGACACAGCCGAGTGTTTTAATACTTGATAAAACACATATTACAAATTTATTAGATTTTGGGTTATTTTGGTCTAGAAAATCGGATGTAAAATTTAGCCGTGTCCTTATGAGATATAAAGACACTTACACAATTAATTTCTTTTGTATTTCCTTCATGAATAATTAATGAGATTTTTAAAGTTTGAGATATACCTTTTAAACTGTTCAACTGCTGCTTGTGAAAATGATGCTTTCACAAAGAGCTGCTTGTCACTAATAATCCCCACAGTGCTGGTGGATGTTACCTTAAGCTGCAATGTAACACAAAAGAGAAATTTCACCCTTAAAAAATTTTGCCCTTTTTTTCAAAGATTTTCAAAGATGCTACAAATTGTATTTACTACTGAAAAAATAATTTTGATCAACTAAACCTGTAAAATAATACGAACTGTTGATTAATTTAATAATACTGCTCAGTTACATTAAATGCAGTTAAATGCAAGTGTCACACTTCTCAAGTCTAGAGCTTTGAGTAACAGTTCCTAACAAAGGAATCAAATCTATATACAGTATGCGAGACAACTCATGTTGCACAATTTACAGCTCCAATGAAGACAGTTATTTTATATATGTTAAGTTTTTCAATTGGAAAATGACATACAAAAATAATTATTGTTGTTTTCTATATTTTCATAATCAGGGACCAATATTAATACTAGATGATAAACTTGAGTTCAATTACTCAGCAAACTGGAAACTAATCCTTCCATAGACTTCGTTAGTTTCAACGGAATAGGCTAGACCTTGTCACAGTTTAAGACGGCATCTTGACTGGTAGGCAAACACTTCAGAAGTCATTTTTCCCGCCGATGCACAGGAAAAATTACAGAAAAATGTATGAGAAATTGAAATTTTTCACCAGGTGAATTTTAGGGCAAGTAGGAACCTCAGATTTTCACATTAAAATCCTTTGGCTAGTACATTGTAACTTAAGATTCCAATTCATAATTTTTTCTACATTCAAGGTTTTTACAACTTATTTGACATTGGAGTACCTACAGTATATAAACACTGTTACTCTGAAGCCTTTGCCTACCCGTCAAGATTTTTTTTTCGTCTACCCGTCAAGTTGCCATCTTAAACCGTGACAAGGTCTATTCGATTACAATACATGAACCAATAGCCCTTTGTAGCTTGTACATTTTGTTTTCCCAATGTAGACCATGTGATCTTCCCAAGGGGGGTTCTGATTATTGTTAGAGGCTAGTTTTACGCATTATTAATAATTATTTTCAACAGGGCATAATAAATTTCATAATCAACACAATTGATTGACCACCAAAACGAGTGAGTGCCTTGGTGTATAATGTTTAATTATTGATACCTTTAGTATTTGCGCTCTTGCAATTCTTGGCAAACTTTCTTCTTTTCTGGCGATCAAAGCTTGTTCAATCCAAGGTTTCGTTATCCACGTCGCCATCGATCTTGTGTCAATTTATACCAGTCATTCTTCCTGATCGATCTCGCTAAACTGAGGATAATTCCAGGTACTGATGGTGAGCTGTGACAATTGAGGACACCAGAATCGCCGTAAATGGGAAAGGGTAGATCAAAAGGAGAACTAGAAGATGTGCTGCAGTATTTTCTCTTGTACACTCCCCCTCGTCGCAAAGTTCCAGCAGTACGATTGGTATTCCTGTGGCTCCGTTATTTGTTTCCAGTCCCTAACAAGGAGAGTGCTTCCCAAGGATCAAAGCGTCGTCGATGGACGGTATACTGGGATTCGAGGGGATGAACATCTTTGTATTTCGGGCTTTTGTCTTTAAAAATAAGGATTTGCTGGTGTTTGTATTGCACCCATTGAGTAACAGATGCACGTGGGAAATTTGAAGAGCACAAGTGAAGCGCTAGATTTGTGCCTCGAGGTGTTTGAGTTGAGTACCTTGCAAACAATACAGTGTGCAGCTGTTCTCGGTCGAACAGTTATTCTGTTATAACATGGCCAACAGGAAATCGTGGAACAAACAAACGAAAACACCAACAAGCAACGAACAAAGAAATCTTCAAGGACGATCGTAGTAATTTTACTTTTGACCAAGCAGACCAAGCTCATTTTGGAGTTCTGGGGGCTACAATGATTGAAGCGAATGTGAGTGGCTGTGTTACGTGATAAACGTTTGTATTTCGGCGTCGACAAAACAAGGATCGGATCGGATCGGATCGGATCGGATCGGATCGGATCGGATCACAGATTGGATCACGGATGGGAAAAAAATAAACAAAAAGTATATTACAATGAACATTGGAGAAATGCTGACATACTGTGACATATTGCATGACATATTGGAGCTTAGCCCCAACTGAAAGTGATTTCCCGCCATGGAAAGTGATTTCCCGACATGTAGTCTCCTTCACAGCTGTCGCCATGGACGAAAGCAAGCAGAAGGTACGCATTATTTTATCATTCAGTTATAATTTCATTTTTAAATATCATCTCAAGTGTTTATTTACTTTTTCTACATTTGATATTATTTTAGCAAAGGCAAGAGAAAAGACGAAAAACGAGGTGGGGAGTAACGTTTTTCAGATGTGACGATTAAAGTGCAGTGTAATTTTATTTAGTTACAGTACCGGCCGGAGGGATTGCAGCATGTCCACGCGTGTAAAATGCATGTAATGTGCGTATAATTTGAGTGGACACTGAGTGGGTATTGCGTGACACTGCGTGTAATGTTCGTGTAAAAAATTGCGTGTAAAAATTGCTTTGCGTGTACTCATGGCATATGAGCGATCTTTTGTTATTCATACACGCAAATTTGCCAAAAAGTCTCAGATATAGCGCGCAACACTGCGAAATAGCTGTACATGTTATTCGACAGAGTTATAAACACACAGCGATCGATGTGCTACGGAACGTGAAATCAAAACAACTCGTAATAAAATAGCGAATTTCCATGTTACTTCTTAACACTCATTTATAAACGAACCTTAAGGATTGAAAGAAAGCATCTTACTCTTGTCGAGGGATAACCTAAAATTCTGCGCTACTATTTCAGGAAAACTGCTGTGAGAGTCCGTTTCAGCACTCCGCAATGGTTTCAAAATGTTGCACCCTTCTGCGACAGTTTGAGTGCAATTTCGAGCCAAAGTTCGAGCGAAAATTTTGCGGCACTCCACCGGCCATCTGAGCTAACTAAAGTAGGCGGAAAACTGATGAAATTTTTGAAAAGAGGTAAATTGTGACAAAGTACAGTACCGCTCAAAAGTAAGTTACCACCCTCGCGCGCGACGCGAATCGCGTCGCGCGCTACGCGATTCTCGTCGCGCGCTACGCGAATCGCGTCGCGGCTACGCGAATCGCGATGTTCTAGAAACTGTAAGTATGTTGACTTGAAGCTCTCTCACCATTTAATATGCCCATTGTAAAGCAACAATAGTCGATTTCAATAGTCAATTTCCGGTGTTTGCAAAAGCCCGCTAAGAAGAAATGAATATGCGTAATCGATCAATCATCGCCGGAGAAGGGCAGCGTGTGCTTTGCTTCCAAATTCCGTGTCAAACTGTTTTCTCCTCGAAACTTTGATAGACTGAGGTCGACATATTAATAACTTTAAAAAACCTGCATATACAATATGATGTACATGAACATGCTTTTCAGTCTTTTGAAGTGGAGACATTCCGAGGAATTCTATCGTCGTCGCGCCGCATTCAATTCGCTTCATTGGACACGAGCTTCTTCCTACACTGGTACATCAAACCGCCAATTTTTCGGCTCGCCCATGAGCCATGACTGATGCTTGATACTTTTTGTTAGTTTTCTATTCATCTGATTCTTGACAACTAGCCATTAATAAAATTGAAAATGTTGGCGAGCCGGCACGGAGTTTCAAGCGGCAAATTAGAAACAGATCGAGCCGTAGATAAGAAGACCAGCGTAATTAAGCGGAGCATGTGCGAGGCGTCCGAACTACTTACTCTTCGACAAATCTTTTTTCCACGGACAAACTCAACTGGATTAAAATCTGCACAAGTTTACAAAGATATGGCCAGGAAAATGTGTTCCGGTCCTTCGAAGTAGAAAATATACGATTGAGCGCCGGCGTGTCGAATAAACAAAACATTTCACATAAAACTACCCAAACTTATGCGTTTTCACCGTTGGCAGAATGAACTTCAGATTTCTACATGATAAAATTGTTCGTGCACAAAGAAGGAAATAAAATAAACTCCGTTCTGTTTTCGCTTCTACGCCTTCCTTCGCTTCTCATGAATTTTTGGTCATATGGAGTGGAAGGTTTCAAATTACACAGACAGTAGTTTTGCGGTTTTATGCAAATTTGCGATCCGAAAGCAAAATGCATATGCAGTAACCCGGCCGGTCATTAGTCATTTGCATGTGCCGAACTAGCTCTTGATTATGTCCTCAACGAATTTAGAAAACACGACCATTTAAACGTATCGACGACAGAACCGATAAAAATTCAACTAAATTCAGCGCTAACGGGAGTAACGAATTATGCTTATCATTCGCAATTGATCATTCGTCGGTTTGTTTACAAGTTTTCGATTTGTAATGACGTCAGTGATGCTATATTTATTTGCACAGAAGTGAACTACACGTATGAACGACTCAAATTCGACAGAACAATAGCTGCATTTGGAAAGTGTTAAGCGAATTTAATTGATATCACGTTGCAAAATCTCCCAAAATTTATGCCAAAAATTTCCGCTTTAGTGACTCTCGCGCGACGCGAATCGCGTAGCGCGCGACGCGATTCGCGTAGCGCGCGACGCAAATCGCGTAGCGCAGGAAACGCGACGCGACTGGTAACTTACTTTTGAGCGGTACTGTAGGCGGTGGTTTTCGCTGGTTGCTGGCTTCTCATGAAACCCCTGCTCCACTATAGCTCGAGCGAAATTCTGCGGTATTCTGCAATAGTTTAAGCGAAATTTTGCAACCCTCCGTGACAGTTCCGAGCAAAATTTCGCACCACTCCATGATAGTTCGAGCAAAAATTTTGCGGCACTCCGCTATAGTTCAAGTGAAATTCTTTTCGCCTGCTGTAAATGATACATTTATCTTGTTTCGTTTTATCTCCTCCGCATCATAAACATCTCATTCTTCAACAAACAGCGTGTGCTATTTTTGTCACCCGACGAGGGCAAATTTTTGTCACGTGCTAGGCAACGAAATCTATCAATGGATCAGATTTCATTTTATCTTTTAACAAGTAAAAGTTCTCATATGTTTTGTTTTGCATTTTGTAATGATCTCCTTCACAATAATGGTGCTCTCGGTAACCGGGCTGGCTTGCCTGCTCATAATGAACACAACGGATGTTTTTCTTTTTACAAGAAAAATATAGGAACAACCTGGGCAATCGAGCTCAGTTCGTTTAGAATGTGTAGACGATCGGGCACCGCTTATGTCTCATCTGTGACTTTTTTTTTTAAATTGACATGCTTATCCTTGTCACGCAACTCTGTAATAAAAATACCGAAGTTTGCGAATTAATCCCGTTTTCGATGCCACAAATCGAGCGCAATACTGCAAGCTATCCTTCATGCCTTTTGTAAAACAGTGGGTTCGCTTTAAAACTCTCATTTGAAGAACGACAATGACAGAACACAGACAAGGCGGTCAGCAAATAATACGGTAGTGTTTTGTTCTTGTTACAAGCGGTGAGTGAGTTCCAGGGGAGAGACTGTGTGTTATTTTACATGCAGTCACTGAGTGTAAAATTACATGCATAAAATGTATTTGCGTGGACACTGCGTGGGCATTGCGTGGGCAGTGCGTGTAAAGTGAGTGTAAGGTCCGTGTAAACTGACGCACATGACACGCACGTAATGCTGCAATCCCTCCAGCCGGTACTGTAAATCCATGTTGGCTTCTTCTATGAAGTCTCTCAGCTCCTCTTAACCTAAATCGCAATTATTACACGCCAAACAACTTCAATTCCACGAGTATATAGAACTCAGTGATGAACAGTTAGAGATCGCACAATAATTTTGGCCGTCTAGTTGTGAAATCATCATGTATTTTTCGTATTGTAATATTATAATAATCTTTTCAAACCCCTTAGCTCTTTTAACAATTATATACTATAACCACTGTGGCCAAAAATATGCTCGTTGATAAATTATTTTATATGGAAAGCGACAAGTATTTTTTCAGCGGTGCGAATTCGCCAGCGGAGCTTTTAGGAAACTCCGGAGGGCTAGGCATTTTCTTAAAATGAGTTTTCTCAGTGTGTAGAATAGAATTCGATTTATGGTGTTAAGTTTTCGAAAAAATGTCTTAAAGTCTAAAATCTGGTCGACCGTCATTGAAACATCCCAGACAAAAGCCTCCAGACTGTAATGGCAACGCACGTGCTCGACCCGTCTGACGCCGTTCTGGTCGGTGATCATGCGAATTCACGCCGCTGAAAAAAATACTTGTCGCTACACTTTAATCGTCACATCTAAAAAACGTTACTCCCCACCTCGTTTTTTGTCTCTTCTCTTGCCCTTGCTAAAATAATATCAAATATAGAAAAAGTAATAAAACACGTGAGATGATATTGAAAAAAGAAATTATAACTGAATGATAAAATAATGCGTACCTTCCGCTTGCTTTCGTCCATGTCGACAGCCGTGAAGGAGACTACATGTCGGAAATTCACTTTCCATGGCGGGAAATCACTTTCAGTAGGGCCTAAGCTCCAATATGTCATGCAATTTGTCACAGTATGTCAGCATTTCTCCAATGTTCATTGTAATATACTTTTTGTTTATTACTTTTTTCCCATCCGTGATCCGATCGGTGATCTGATCCGATCCGATCCGTGATCCGATCCGATCCTGGTTTTGTCGACGCCATTTGTATTTTGACTTAAGGTGATGTTACATGAGCGGATTTTGAATGCCAATTTTGAACGCAACATTGTTGCCCAAATTTTGTTGGAGTTGGAGTGTGTAACACCCCCGCTGTCGACTTTTAACAAAACATCGTCCCCGAGCAGCGAACAATGTTGCGTTAAAAATCAAAATGGTGGTGAAAGGGTTAAGTTTTTGCAACCCACACAAGTATTACATTATGTCTTCATTATTTTCTTCCTAGGCATGCAGGCTAGATGTACAATACTAGGTGCTGCTAAACACAATACAAGTCTTAATTACTCCCAAAGTACTTAGATGCATAAATCACTGCAAATTGTACTTTCTAAAACTTGGCACAATTAAGGTGAGAACATGTATGCTTACTACTATGATTGAGGCTGTAAACATTTAAGGGATATTTGGCTCATCACTTGAATCAAGAATGCAGTTGTGTTTAGAACTACAGTGTACAGCTGTAGGTCCTTACTAGGGGTGTAACTATTAGTCAAATTTTCGGTTAACAGCGATTATGTCTTAAGGACTCCCAAAGTACTTAGATGCATAAATCACTGCAAATCGTACTTTCTAAAACTTGGCACAATTAAAGTGACAACATACCGTATTTATTTGACTATAAGCCGAGCGATTTTTCCGTTAAATTAAACCACTGAGAGTAAATTTTCCACCAGAGAAGGGGGTTCGGCTTATAGCCGATAATTTTCGGGGGAAAAAAGTTCAGAGACCCAAACACAACAATAAAAATGAGAGACAAAAACAAGTTTTCTATGTTATCATTGACTTTTGTATATGTGGTGGCTCGTAAAGGAGCCATTTGCTAGTTTTGCTTCAAGGAAGCTTTCATCAGTCGTTGTTGACATCACACTTAACCCGTTTGTTGCTTCACATACCCTACTATAAGCTTGTTATCTCCACAGAAGTCGTCACATTTCCTGTGAATTAATTGGGTCTACTTTGTGATGTTATTTGTGGAAGAAATTCTTGAAAAAACTTGAGCAAAACCATCCTGTTTCTGCTTTTAGGATGAAGCACAACTGAACGTGACCACGTTGCTGGCTTGGTAACCTCTCTCTCACCTAGCCTTTAGGTCATACAAGATGGCGGGTCATTTACAACTTCGATCTTTTGTGTTTTGGAAGTGTTTTGAGTTTTTTTGGCATAAAAAGGTTCCAAACATTTCCTAAAACTTACAAGGTTCGTTAAAATTCCGGAGCAACTACAGAATACAGGGCCAAATTTTGAGGATAAGTGCTTGTCAGTGGCTCGACGGCTCGGCAGTGATATACTAGAGAGTGGCTCCGTGGCTCGACAGCTCGGCAGTGACTTGAGCACATTAAGAACGAGGTAGATATACTAGAGAGTGGCTCGGTGGCTCGACGGCTCGGCAGTCACTTTAGTGCTTTAAGAACGAAGGTAGATGTATTAGGAGTGTGGCTCGGTGGCTCGACGGCTCGGCAGTCGCTTTAATGCTTTAAGAACGAGGTAGATATACTAGAGAGTGGCTCGGTGGCTCGACGGCTCGGCAGTCACTTAAGTGCTTTAAGAACGAAGTAGATGTATTAGGGTGTGGCTCGGTGGCTCGACGGCTCGGCAGTCGCTTTAATGCTTTAAGAACGAGGTAGATATACTAGAGAGTGGCTCGGTGGCTCCACGGCTCGGCAGTCACTTAAGTGCTTTAAGAACGGAGTAGATATATTAGAGTGTGGCTCGGTAGCTCGACGGCTCGGCAGTCACTTTAGTGCTTTAAGAACGAGGTAGATATACTGGAGAGTTGCTCGATGGCTCGGCGGCTCGGCAGTCACTGGCAAACCGCCGAGCCATTCAAGTTGACTGGCGAGCCGTTTGACTGGCGAGCCACCGAGCCGGTAAAAAATAAAACCCTACAAAATTGGCCCTGTATTCTGTAGTTTAGCCAAAATTCCTTTATGGTGAAGGTATAGCATTGAATTTTTTAGATTTTCAACATAATTCTCGCTGAAGTGTGGCACACGATCCATGCGTTTTTTTTTCTCCACGGAACTTCGGTATTCGATTTTTGAGTCTCGGCTTATAGCCAAGAGTTTTCTGGGTTTTTTTGGTGAACATCTGGCCACTACTCCACTTGCTAAGTTTAGGGTCTCGGCTTATAGCCGGGATCGGCTTATAGACAAATAAATACGGTATATGCTTACAGTTGTAGTACTATGATTGAGGCTATAAACATTTTAGGGATATTTGGCTCATCACTTGAATCAAGAATGCAGTTGTGTTGAGAACTACAATTGCTCCAGGCTTTCCAGTTGAAAGGTGTCTTAAAAGCTTTTTCAAACACAAATAAAAAGACTCTTGGTGTTCAAATTTTTAACCGTTATTTATTCAATAGGCGATTTGCATTATGGCGTCATTTTGCTACAACTACCAGAATTCATATAGTTTTCCCTTTATTATTCAAATTTTTAAACCACGGTGGGGTTAAAATAACAATAGTCAGAATTAGCAAGACAAAAAAAGAAACTGAAGGATTCTGGTAGTTGTAGTAAAATGACGCCATCATGCAAATCGCCTATTGAGTTCTTATTTTTATGACATCAGAATTCAGATGATTCTTGGATAATGGCCGCATGGCAGTCCGCCAATTTCCATTTCAGATATTTTTTATACAGTACCGGCCGGAGGGATTGCAGCATGTCCACGCGTGTAAAATGCGTGTAATGCGCGTGTAATTTGAGTGGACACTGAGTGGGTATTGCGTGGGCACTGCGTGTAATGTTCGTGTAAAAATTGCGTTTAAAAATTGCTTTGTGTGTGCTCATGGCATATGAGCGATCTTTTGTTATTCATACACACAAATTTGCCAAAAAGTCTCAGATATAGTGCGCAACACTGCGAAATGGCTGTACATGTTATTCGACAGAGTTATAAACATGCAGCGATCGATGTGCTACGGAATGTGAAATCAAAACAACTCGTAATAAAATAGCGAATTTCCATGTTACTTCTTAACACTCAATCATTAAACAAACCTTAAGGATTGAAAGAAAGCATCTTACTCTTGTCAAGGGATAACCTAAAATTCTGCGCTACTATTTCAGGAAAACTGCTGTGAGAGTCCATTTCGGCACTTCGCAATGGTTTAAAAATTTTGCACCCTTCCGCGACAGTTTGAGCGAAAGTTCGAGCAAAAATTTTGCGGCACTCTGCTATAATTCGAGTGAAATTCTTTTCGCTTGCTGTAAATGATACATTTATCTTGTTTCGTTTTATCTCCCCCACATCATAAACATCTCATTCTTCAACAGCGTGTGCTATTTTTGTCACCCGACGAGGGCAAATTTTTGTCACGTGCTAGGCAACGAATTCTATCAATGGATCGGATTTCATTTTATCATTTAACAAGTAAAAGTTCTCGTATGTTTTGCTTTACATTTTGTAATGATCTCCTTCACAATAATGGTGCTCTCGGTAACCGGGCTGGCTTGCCTGCTCATAATGAACACAACGGATGTTTTTTTTTTACAAGAAAAATATACACTATCCTGTAGGAACAGCCTGGTCAATCGAGCTCAGTGCGTTTCGAATGTCTAGACGATCGGGCGCCGCTTATGTCTCATCTGTGGCTTTCTTTTTTTAATTCACGCGCTTATCCTTGTCACGCAACTCCGAAGTTTACGAATTAATCCCGTTTTCGATACCACAAATTGAGCGCAATACTTCAAGCTATCCTTCATGCCTTTTGTAAAACAGTGGGTTCACTTTAAAACTCTCATTTGAAGAACGACAATGACAGAACACTGACAAGGCGGTCAGCAAATAATACGGTAGTGTTCTGTTCTTTTTACGAGCGGTGAGTGAGTTCCAGGGGAGAGACTGTGTGTTATTTTACACGTAGTCACTGAGTGTAAAATTACACGCATAAAATGTATTTGCGTGGACATTGCGTGGACACTGCGTGGGCATTGCGTGGGCCGTGCGTGTAAAGTGAGTGTAAGGTCCGTGTAAACTGCGTGTACTGCACGCACATTACACGCGTGTAATGCTGCAATCCCTCCGGCCGGTACTGTAAGTGTTGAGCCACCCGGTCCTGCTGGCAAAATATTGAACCGATTGCATTATTTACAAGTCAAAACTCACCAAAATTGCCATGCGAGGTCCCGGAATCTACTCACAGGAAGGCTAGGAACACAACTTAACTTAGTGAATCACCATGACTCGATCGAACCCTTTCGGCGGCTCACTTCTCACTTCTGTCTTCTCTCTCCTCTTCTACCCACCAACCCAGCTTTATGATGCCAGGCAGGGGGCTTCTGAGGTGTAAAATGGCTCGAAAAACATACTTATAAATCAAATACCTACCGAATTGTTAGCTACAGTTGACCGCATAAAACAAGCGACAGCTGGCGTGACATGCGTGACAAGGAAGATAGAGACTTCGGTGTTGTGGACCAGCAACATCGCTGTGGTAACCCCTTATATGGAATAGAAAGGTCATCTTGACCTCCTACCCTAAAAAAATTGCAAGAAATGACGTGCAAAAACTTGGTAGGGAAGGGGTTAAGAAAACGATGGCAAATGGTGTATTTCACACCGGCAGTAAAAAGCATAATTTTCATACGTCAAATTTCGGTTGCATCTTTCGACAGCTTTGTGTGACAATTTCCTCGAAATACATGTACTGCAGTGTTTGGCTGGCTTCGTTTTGGCAAAATCTTCCTTTTGCCTGATATTATCCACCCATACGGACAAGACAGAAACTCCCACGATATATCCCTGCCTCGATAATTCATTCAAACATGTGATGTAAATATCTACCCCAAGGTTAAATTGTGTTAAGCTCATGAAGTGAACTAAAAAATTGATGCTCAAAAGAGCTGGATGTTTAAATGCATTAAAAAGTTGTAGGGTGATTCCCTAGTAAAAGAACCCGCCATAGATTTCCGATGAAACTTGGTATGTTGTTGTTACAGGACAAGGAGATATTAAAAATGTAATAAAAAGAGGGGGTCACCGTGCTTGTTTTCATGCCACAATGCTGACAAATACGGTTATTTAGGTGACTTTTGGTAATCTCTGTGCGCAACAAATGAGCTCGATTATTTTTTAATGCAGTGTGTTATTTCACACAGTTTGACTTTCTTTGATTGTTTATTCACCTATGTCCCAGAAAAAATGTCTTCAAATACCCTGCATTTTTTATCCTTTAAAGGAAACAATTTGGACATGCGCTGTTGGGCCTGTTATGTCTCCCTCTGTAGAATTTATTTCATTTGCCAAAAAAGTAGCCATAGATTTCTGCTAAATTATTTCTCAGTCATTGAGGCTACTGTTCTCATTGAAATTATGAAATAAAAAATGGGGGTCACCGTGCTCGTTTCTTTGCAACACGACCGCAAAGGGAAATTTTGGCTGACAAACAGTCAATGTCAAGGCAAATATGCCATGTTTCTAATGCGCGCGTGCTCGTGCATTTAGTTTAATGGTAGTAAAGGAGTTTTGTTTGAGTCCCATGTTGCTTAGTTTTTGTACGATAAGAAGTTAGAAAAATTTGCAAAATCAAATTGAAATCGAAAAGCAATAATCAAAATCAAATTGAATCGAAAGGTACATGTATGTGAATCATTTCACCCTAGTCCTTACCCTTCATCTTCTTCCACAAAGGCTACATTCTCACGGTACCGGATGAATTTTCCACCGGTTGAAAATTTGTGCATATAGCATGGCAAAGGCGTGGTTGCATGGATGCGTGGTAACTCAGCTGGAAGAAGAGAACATGGAAGCTGCCGTTTTAATCGCTTTGCTTGGAAACATCACGGTGTTGATTCAAAACATCATCCTTCAAATGGCCTTGACCTGCACAGCTTTCCAAGCAGGAAGGCGACGCTGTGTTAGTGTCCTCTTACAAACCAAAGACCGCATTCAAAGAAGTTGTTCAGCCATCCGTAAGCCAAAAAGGAAACAGAGAAAACATTGGGTAAGACTGGGAAGAACATCTCTCTGGTTGGAGAATTTTGTGGATAACGTCGTCGTTGCGGATGAGTGGCATGAAAACTTTCGAATGTCCAAAGAAAATTTGTGTCATAAGGTCAGACCTTTACTGCCAAAGCAGTCTACAAATATGAGATCCCCTATTAATGTTGAAAAACAAGTAGCTGTACAAACTTTGTACTATCTATTGGACAAGGGTACATTTAGATACCTCAAGGTTGCTAATGCATTTGGGATCAGGAAATCAACTGTGTCTGAAACTGTTCGCAGAGTTTGCAAATGCATTTCAATCATCCTTGGGCCTGAGTGCATCAAATTACCAGCATCAGAACAAGAAGTGAAACAGGCAGTTAGCAATTGTTATGATGCTCATGGCTTTTCACAATGCATAGGAGCTGTTGATGGAACTCATATCTTTATTAAACAGCCCTTGGAAAATACAACAGATTTCATCAACCGGAAAAACAGATAGTCCTTGAATGTGCAAGCCATTTGTGATTACAGATATTGCTTTATGGATGTTGTGATAAAATAGCCTGGGAGTGTCCATGATTCTAGTATTTTCTGTAACTCTAAACTCAATGAAATGTTAAGAAATGGCTGTATCCCATCCTTACCAAAGGTTATAGTTTCCGATACTGACCCTGTTCCAATTTGTGTGCTTGGAGACCTGGCATACCCACTGTTGCCTTATGTGATGAAGGAATTCCCTGGTGGAGGTAGCATGCCAGAAGAACAATTCTTTAGATGGCAACTTTGTTCTACACGCATGGTTATCGAATGCGCATTTGGGAGACTCAAGGGCAGATTTGGAGCACTCAAGCATGAGATGGACATTGAAAAAAGATGACTTCAGACATTGAACGTTTGGTTACATGAACGCTCTGCCTCAACCATCTTTTTAAAAACTCATTGGTTTTTGGACTGGGACTCATTAGTTCTGGACTGGGACTCATGATTTTTCATGAGATGAGTCCTAGGACTCACCACAGTGATTTGTAACAAAGTCACTGCACATATTTGTTTGTTGGCATTTTTTTCCTGTTCAAACCCTAATTTGAACATGATTTGACTGTAAACATTTAGTATAAAACTAGTTCCTTTACGAATCTTGTTGCAACCGCTGATGAAGTCCGCATGAAACCGGTCAGATAATACTGAAAAGTGAACAAGATCTGTTGCTGTGTGCTGCTCACTAGTTTTTACTTAAAAAGTACATCAAACAAGGGAGTGCTTTGGCTGTAGTTCTTCTGACCAAACTGAAAAAGATGCTTGTGTAAAAAAAATTTTTTCTTTGTGAAATGCCCATTTTCTTCTGAAAGTGTATTAGTCTATTAATTTGAATTTTTCTTTCAAGTGCAAATGAAATGCCCATTTTATTTTCCATGAAATGTGAAGTGGCCATTTTTTTTTAACATGAAACGTGATCAAGATCGCCTTTTACCATCCTCTTTTTTCTCTCCCAGTTTTTCAATATTTTGCAGAAATAAATAGGTGTATTATTTTATTAGATTACCACATGTGACCACCATCATGTGGGTGTAGGGAAGGGTGTTAGCAACTTTTCTAAAAGATTGGGCTCCTAATCAAGCCTCCTTAAGGGATAGTGTTGTGTCTCGCCAAGTAAACAACACTTCTTAACAACTCTATTACTTTAATCAAACATGGCAGATTGATGCAACTATACAGAACCACATGGCAAGCGTGTGAATATAATTTTATAGACCACTGACAACTTATGCAACATACCATTCCTTCTCCAATAATACAGTCATAAACTCAGTCTCTCCAGTGGCATTGGTACGGATGCTGCTGGTTTTAGTTGTGGCACTTACAAAGTCGGCATTTATAGAAGCATCTCAGAGTTGATCAGGGTGTCACTGCCAAACAGTATTGGATGCAACTTTGACCACATAAGACAGGGATCCAATCTGCACTGTCATCTCTCCAGGCACCCACTTGTTTCCTCCACAGTTTCGGGCAACAGCAGTTTGACCAACATCCAGCTTGTGGGTAGCGTTGCAGCTTGAAGTCAACTCTAGCTTCTGTAGCTTTTCTTCCACTTGCTTCTGTATGTTTGCCTTCAGTACATCAAGTCTTGTCCTAAGGTTCCTGGCCACGAGGAGCGGCATGGCTGGTGTCTCTCCTGTCATTACATGTGCTGTTGCTCTATATACCAGCAGGAAGTTTTCCAGCTTCCTGGAAAGGGGATTCCTCTCAGTCACTGCTGCACGTAGAGTTACACTGTAGCTTGAATGTTTGTACAAAATGCTCCACTAATCCATTTGTAGATGGGTGGTATGGGGCTGACCTAAGGTGTTTCATTCCATGCTTCTCAAAAACACCCTAAATTCATCTGCTGTGAACTGGGGCTCATTATCACTCACCATCTCTTCAGGTAAGCCGTGCATGGTACAAAGTCTCCTAAGCTCCTCAGTCATTCTGGTTGTGTTTGTCAAGGTTTTTTGGTATTACTTCTGGAAATTTGCATTGACAATTAGCAGAAAC
>JAEMWC010000185.1:637500-747500 GCA_016490735.1 Pachyseris speciosa | reverse complement strand
TATATGACACTGCTGTTGTGTTGTCACACAGCACTTTAATGCTACAATTTTTGGGGTGACTGTAGGCCTAGTAGGATGGCTTTTAACTCTTAGTAGTTAATGTGTAGTTGACGTTCTTGTGGTGACCATCTACCACTTGCTACTCTGGGGATGCCTTCTACCACTGCACCCCAGCCTGTCTGGGAACTATCAGATGTGAAGGTCAAGTTGGGGGGTTTGTGGTGTGATGATGTTTGGAAACTGACCAACGTTAATTGTCCACCACATGAGGTCTGTTTTGCACAGAGGGGAGAGTATCACTTTCCCTTCAAGATCTCAACCATTAGCTTGCAGAGCATCTGTTTTAATATTCTCTAATAGTGGCCCATACTGAACCCCTGCGAAGGAGGATACCATAAATCCCGCTACTGTGGCCACCTCTCTAATATGGACAAGCCCCTCTAGCTGCATAAGATTGTAGCGCTTATTAGTTCTGCCTTTTCAGGGACCATACAGATGGTCATATCCTTAGAGTTTAGAATGAAACCCAAGAATTTGACGATTTGAGATGGTATTGTCATAGATTTGGTTTCGTGGATCATAAAGCCCAATGACTTAAGTAGGGCAACAGTGCATGCAACTACTTTAGATAATTTTTCTGGGATTTCTGCAAGCAAAAGTAGGTCATCTATATAACCCACGGTGAGATACCCTTGTGATCTAAGAGTTGCATAAACAGGTTTCATGAGTTTTGTGAAAACCCTTGTTGCTGAAGCTAAGGGCGCTTACCATTCAGAACTGTCAGAACTGTCCTGAACTGAAATTTGTCCGTAAAAGGAATGCGCGAGTTCTGAGAACTGAGAGAACTGGTTCTGGCCAAACTGGACCTGCTCACGAAGTAGGGCCGCTCAGTTCTCTCAGCCCTGTGCGGAACGCGAGAAGTGTGTGGGAAATCTACGCGTAGAAAAATGGTGTCGGTTCATCACAGATTTGTGGTGAGTGTATCTAAATTTGTGCATTGTTTTGATTGACAGCAAGATTTCTTTCCCGAAAGTCTTCATAAACAAATTTTATTTCACTGTAGGACTTGAAAACGAGGAAAAACTTATAATGTGGTCGTCAAAGAGCACCAAACTATTGATTTCCCTATGGCGGGAGAAAACCGACCTCTTTGAGAAAGGAAAAGTACAAAAGAAAACTGCATGGGATAGAGTTGCCGACCAATTCAATGCTATCTCGTCGTTGAGAGTTACAGGAGAACAGTGCACCAATAATTGGAAAAAGATAGAGGAGAAGTACAAAAAACTATGAGAGCACAATGCCAAAACAGGAAATGATAAGTTTGAAGAGGAGCTACCAGAGTTTTTCCGAGGCGACCCAAAAATAACTCCACCAGCCACTGTTTCCTCATTGACTACAGCAAGTGCTGGTTCTACATCTACGGATGAAGACAAAGAATTACCCTTGGCAAAAGCGGTTCCAAAGAAAAAAATGAAACGGAGGTTGAAGTTGTTGGCCACGGAGATAATCGAATTTCTGACGGAATTTAAAGAAGAAAAGTGGAAAGAAGAACAACAAAGGATGCACAAGGAGAAAATGGGTATTATGTCTCGATTCCTGCACATTCTGTCAAAGAAGCAAGCTTAATATATTAACCTGACATGAAAAAAATTTGAGGCAATGTTTCAGACAGCAACCCCAGGGAATTTTTTTATTGCCGTCAATGAAACATGCTCGGATTGGAGAGTAATAGGCTTGAGTTTTCCCCGACTACTGGTTTTTTGTCTGTGTTTTTTAGTGTTTATGGAACAACCTAGTTCAAAAACTCTTTCCACCTTTCAAAAGTTTCTCTTTTATACCCGTGGAGTGGGAAAGTGCATTAATATATTGGCCATTTTCCAGTCGAAAGTGAAAGTCAAAGGCATGCAGCTTCCAAACGTTGAGTATTTAATCTCAGTATACTTGGAATACTCTTGTACATGGTAAACGTTTTTGAGAAATTTTGAATGTCTCTCAATTTGAAAGCACTTGATGGAAGTTTTAAACTTCAGATCTATATGAATCTAAACTTTTTAGATCCAAGTGTACATCGATTGAAACTCTTACCTGACCTACGGTCACTGTAAGCTTACTAAAACTAAAAATGTAATCATATGTTTATGCCTTTAAACTTAAATTCTTTTTTATGACTTTTGAACACGGGGTTACAAGCTTTTACAAGCTTTTGAAATGCTGCTCTCTTTGTATGTTACGTTTCACTTTCCTCCACTAGTTAATAATTTTTAATCTTTTGTTTGCTTGTCTCTGATTTCAAAGAAAGCTTTCAGAATTCTAATGAAAATTTGCGTTCCTTGCAAAAGTGCATGTGCATTGTCCCCTGAATATTTTCAAACAGTTGCAATTTTTTTGATGTTCTGGGAGCAATCCTAGGTGTTGCGGATGTGATCCACCCTGCAAACTTTGTAGACTTCTTTGATTGGAGACTCAAGTTTTGAAGCTTATACATACACAGTGAAAGTTTGTCCATTTTTTTTCTTGATCAACTTTATTATGTATCACTGTGCCATGCAAGTATGTCTTGCTTTCAGTTGATATTGTCAAGTTATAGGGAAAGAAACTTTGTTGATTAAGAATATCTTAGCAAACAGTTTTCGTTCCAGTAAATATACCAAAAAAATATAACCATTCAATTAGTTCAATTATTTACACATCATTCCTGAAATTATTTAAATGAGCAGTGACTCAAAGAGCCTAATCTATTGATATTTTCCATCTGTTTACTTTGTTATGCAGAACTGTTGTCCACAACTCTAGCAACAAGCCAACTGTTTTAATCTAGAAAATTGCAAAAAAAGAAATCACGATCAACCTTTTTTATGACAATCTGAGAAGTATTTTTTTTAGTAAATTATTGATCAGAGAAATAACAACCATATTTAGTGGTCAAGAAAAATGATCATTTGATTCCTCTTAGCAACTGCTGATGGTCTAGGTACTGGAAAAGGGAATTCAGATTGGTCATCATCATCGTCACCATTACCATCCAGATCAAGGAATTCTTCAATGTCTCCTTCATCTGCAATCAGGCAAAAATTGTGTAAAACTCATGCTGCAGAAATGGCTGATGGAATCTCCTCTACATTTTGCATGTCAATTTTCTTTAGCCTTTGCCATGTACCCTTCAGCAACCCAAATGCCCTTTTGATTGGTTGGCATGTTCTGGCGTGCTTCTCATTGTATCTAATCTGGCCCTGGTCCCTGTGCACAAATAATCTTGTCTGAAATAGGGTAATTTTGGTATCAGGTCTGAAATTAGCAGCAAATAGCAAAAAAATATATTGAAATACTCCACCTTCCGTAAAAAAAATGTGATAACACCTATAAAATATTAACCAATGAAAACATTAGTGCAAAATGGTAAATAATTTTTTAGTGTTTTTAACGTTTCATTCAATAATTTAACTGAGTGAGGTCATCCAGTCATCAGCACAAAAATATACATTACTGGTAGCTATCCCATTATATTCACACTATCCGTAATAAATTCTTCATTGCAGCACTACACATTCTATTGTACTATTCTATTAATTGACCTGAAGGATAATTGAATTACTTTTCAGTTGATTAAGATAAGACTGTGGATACTCTGAAGGTGTCCTGATAGGGATGTGGCAGTCATCAATAGCCCCACCAACTCGTGGAAAACCACTTAAACGGTCAGAACGCTTTTACACCTTATCCAAAAGAGAAAAAGGAGATACAATAAGGACTACATATTCAAGATAATACCAATCTGGCGGTGACTTGCACAATACCACATTACAATGAAAACATCCATGAGCAGTCATCAACAATGGCTAGTTTTTATTTATTGCACTATAGCATTACTTTTTAGGAGCTTTGAAGTAAAACAGCTTGGCAATAGCTATTTGTTCAAAGCAGCGTTTTTTCAGACTCAGTTCGTAATTCCATGTCGACATATTGTAATTCACGACTGTACAGGAAACCAATTGTACCTACACAAACAATGACAATCGTAACAGGTTCATTTAAAATTATAAGTTGCCAACTACTGCGATGACCTGAAATCCTGAAAATTATTTTAGAACATCTATGGCTTTTTGGTAGTAAATAAAAACCAATATTACAATGTTACCTCTTGGCCACTGAATAAGGTCAGTGCGAGGATCCACCAGAGCTCTTACAACCCTATCAATACACCACAACATGCTTGACATCGTAATGTTCAAACGATCAGATATCTGATGACAGGTCTCTTGGCTTGCCAGGGCCGAGACAGTCACAGCTATCTGTTTTCTTTGTTCAATGGGCGGCCTACCAAATAAATTTCCTTTTGGGATATGCTCACTTGGAGCTAACAAATTAGTAAGTAGCTCAAATGTTTTGGATGTCATCTGGACATGGCTCCTGAAGCCATCGCAAATAATAGCGAAGAACCGTGACTTCAAAGTAGTTTGCAATTCTAATTTGCGCAGAGAAAAAATAAACATAACTTTAAAAAAATACAAGTTTCTCTTCCAAATCATTCAAAAACAGAGTATCCTCCTCCTCTGGCGAGAGAAAGTCGAGAAAAAATGTTGGTGGAATGTTAGAAAGTTTCGTAGCTAAATCTGCCATGTTGTTTATGTCAGCTCTTACGTGTATTCCACGCAAGGACTGTGTGAGTAATCACGCGGGCCGGCCTCATCTACACCAATGAGAACCAGTTCTTTCAGGCCGGCCAGTTCTAACAAATGGTAAGCGCGCTAAGCCATTCAGCAGACATGCAAACTCATAAAGGGTACCATTAAAGAGAAACCTAAGATATTTTCTATGTTCCATGTCTACTGGACCGAGTAATAAGCATCCTTGAGATCCAGAACTGCCATCCAGTAGTTCGTTTTTAGTAACTGTGCTGCCGATTGGAGTAATTCCATTTTAAAATGCTGGTACGTAACAAACTCATTTAGATTTTTAAGATTCAAGATGAGCCTGTGAGCCCCATCGTTTTTAGGCCAGGTAAAGACTGGATATAAATTCTCCGTCAGAGTGTGTCTCAGTTATAACACTTTTATCAACTAGTTTCATGACTTCTGTCTCAATGATGTATTCATCATCTTTAGAAAATTTTACATTGGGCACAAATGATTGGTATGGCAACCTTTCAAATCAATATGGTAGCCTGGTACAGTCTCAAGGATGCTTGGGTCTGATGTAATAGACCTCCAATCTGTAACATGATGAGCAATGTTTCCAGGAACAAAATTTGTAACTCTACACAAAGCAGTATTTACCGTGGCATTAATTAGGTGTACTGTGACTGCTTCTTGTTTACGTTCACCTCGGAGGCATGCTTGTGTTGCCAAGGTCTGTAAGTGTGGCCCTTGAGTTTTTTTTCGTGTCATTGTGAAAAGGAATGCCTGTTACAGTTGTTGGAGTAATTCGAGATATTCCTTTCAGGGCCTCTATAACTTTGGGCCTTTGGCCCTATTTTATTGACATCACCAATGTCTTTCAGCTGCTTCTGGAGGTCACCTCCAAAAAATAAATCTGTGAAAGGTACACGAGGCTAGCAAAGTGAGACATAATCTTTGCCTATATCGGGCTTCGTGAGTTGTTTTCGCTGCATGTTCAGCTCATAATTCATATGTGTTAGCAGCGACAATGCATCAAGGCCAAATTTTTTTATTTGTTGTACGCCCTCTTTGTCGAATACTCACTTCTCTGACATGGTCAGGTCAGTTGGGCAAGCCACGGGGATAATGCCCTTTACAATGACTTGCTGCATCTTGTACAGTTGTAAGTCCCTCTTCTAAGTGTGTTCATCCAGCTTACGCCAGATACCTGGGTTAACTGTGGTTGGTTTGGTGGTATCACAGTTTTCCGGTCGAGCTTGTTGCTTGAGCTCCTCTTTTAGAACTTTTTCCGGTAACCATGTAGGAAACCTTTTGCCAAGAAGCTTGGCACGCTGGGGGTTTTGCAAGTTATCCCCAAACGAGTCTTCAGTACACCTTCTGTAATTCTGTCAAAATGTCACCTTTATCGCCATTCTCAGCATCTACACCCTCTCCCACACCATTTGCTAAGAGAGTTTGAACATTGTTGTCAGAGGTATTTTGCTCACTGATGGAGCTTGAACCTTTGGCTGGCTTTTTGGCTGAAACGTAGTTTGTCAGTTTCTTGACTCATGCTCGGTTGTTTTACTCTGCCTTTTCCCTTTGTGGAAGGGTTTTCTTCCAACTTATCGAGTCTTTTCGATATCTTCAGTATTGCCGATGACAGGAGCTTTACATCGGCAGAGGTCATTGACATGGCGCCTTCATGTGTTGCTGACTTGGCCACCATATTTTCATCTGGGTCTGTCAAGCATCTGTCCGGAATATCTTCATCATCTGGATCACTATTGAGAAGTGTCTTGTCTCCCAGGTCAACCATGTTCTCTGAACTGGACATTGAAGCAGAACAAAGAGCGCGAACGGCCAACAAGAGCGAAGGAGCAGTACCGAATGAAACACTGAACTCGCACTGAGCTCGGATACCGCATGCTTGCTATCTCACATGACCTCCGATTGTATGCAAATGCGAGTTAGAATTGCTCCAGAAGCAATGCATGAAGACTGTTGTCACATGTAATATCACTCGCATTGATTCTAACAACTTCGTCCTGTATCCTCGTACAGATAGGATTCAAGTGGTAGTGTAGCTACCTTGTAGGATGCCTTGGCTTTATTCCAATAACTGTAAGCCTCAAATCAGCCAAAACATAACGTGTGGTCCTGTTCAGAGTCATAGCCAGGTATAACTGTGGATAATGGTTTACAGCATCGGCACACTTATGAATTCCACCAGTAATTACCTTCAGCACTAGAGGAGCAGTTGGAGGGAGTATACTTGGCTTTGGTGCCTTTCTTATCACAATATTGGTGTTGTTAATTGTCTAAGACGTTAACAGATCTTTGTTGTGGCCTTCATCTTAGACCCCTGGAGCTGCCATAACCCCTAAAGCTTTTGGTTTTCTGGAGGCAGACTTCTCCCGGCAAACTGTGACACCATTTTCTCTACACAGTTCTCCTGCATCTCAACTGCCACTGAGTGTCAACACACACCGTTTTGTCCATAAGCCGAACAAGAGCAGGATACCGTGCCACTCTTTAGGCATGAAACTTTGCAGGGAAGCTGGGAACCACTGTCCACCAGATAGGTGCCAACACTGAAGCTGTCACGGATTACCTTGTAATGTATGATAACCCTTGCTTTCCCTACCAAGGACAATGCCTCCTCCTTTGAAAAATGTGGGGTAAGGCTACTTAGAACTTGCACATCAATCACAGAAGCTGTCTTTGACACTGAGGGGTGAGTGGTTCTGCTGGTGGTGGCTTACAATTTCAGGTCATAGGTTTCGCTCTTGTCATTTCCTTTGTGCATTCTTTTGGGACATTTCAGCGTACTGCTTTTTAGGCATGTAGTGACGATAATCTTGTTTCACTTGCCATTTATCTGACCTTCCAAACCAGGCCATCTCCTGTTTATAGTCAAAGGACTCTGCAAAATCGAAAAGAGAGATGATGAACAAATCCATTTCTTGAGGGACGAATGACATCCAGGTGTTCATCATATCGTTCATCGATTCAGGGACATTCTTGTGGTAAGGCTCTTCTCCAGAGCCGAGCTCCTTCATCACAAATTTTGCTGTGCGACTTTGTTTCGGTTGAAATAAGCAGAAAACTTCAGGGACCCCAGCCTTTCAGTTGCCTTTATGGTATCCCACTTGCTATGGATTCATGGCAGCCATGTTTGATACTCCTCTTGAGGAGTCTGCCCAGATTAGCTGATACCTGGAGTGAACATCTTTGCATATCCAACTTGTGAATCCCGGCGACAAACCAAGCTGGCGGGTTTTTTGTTTCATATTGCGGTTAACAGTCCAAGGATCATTATCAAAATTGATAACTTCCACCAAAACAAACCCCTAACCAATCACTGCTCACATTTTGGTTCACGTGACATTATTGCGAGCAACAGTCTTAAATTCAATATGGCGGACAAAGTGGGAAGGTGTTATAAGTTCAGAATGGATTTCAGGGTTGCATATATTTTGAATCAGACCAAATCGACCTCATATACATTTTGTAAGAAACAACTGTTCCAAGTAAAATGTCAAAGTGAAAGTAGGCAACAGTTATTCTGTTAACAAAAGCGTTTTTTATTGACAAAAAAAGATCTGCTCTGCAATAACCCTCTTTCTTTCACTTTGAAGAGGGTGAATCTGGTTGTTCAATAATCAGTATAAGATATAAATGAAACAAGTACAGTGAATACATTTTGGCTTTACATTGAAACGGCAATACTGCTATGGTCAACCAGCAGAAATAATTTGAATTAATTAAAGACCTTGAAGTATTTTGAACATGGATTACCACTTTGTTTTAATATAGCAAACACAAGACTTCAGTGATATTAGACACGTCACGGTTCTCCATTAACCAAATATGCAGTTTAGGTTAAATTTCTGTTATAAAAAATATATAACCAAATTTCAACATTTCTGGGTGTACTATTTTCTGAGAGGGCATTGCCTTTACGTAATCAATTTGAAAGAAATATGAAGGGATATAATTAAATATGCATTAATTTTAATGAATAAAGGGGATTAGTTTCTAAAGAAACTGTGGTGCTGCGTTGGTGGGGGAGTGAAACATGAAAATTTGGTTTATCAACGGAGTTGATAATGTAAATTGACCACCGTACAGGGATTCCATTAGCTGACGGTTTGAGCATTAGCCCTTCGTTGGAGCAAATGGCAAAGGGCTAATGCTCAAAATGTCAGCTAATCGAATCCCTGTATGGTGGTCAATTTACATTATCAACTCCGTTGATAAACCAAATTTTCGTATAAATTTGAATGGTTTGAGAAATTAAGAAATGATAATCAAAGGTAAATTATTGCAGTGATGAAACAATGCCACCCAACAGAACTTATAAGGCAGTAAATACATTATTCTATGTAGATTTATATTCCTTATTTTTTTTTACTTGCAATGTACCTTGAATAACAAAAAACAAACAAAATTCAAAAGCCATTACACTGTATCTTGACTTCATTCTACACTGTTGTGAACAGTCAATGCCAAATAAAATTGCTTTGTTTCCTAAGCTACCCAGTGTAGATATTAATTGAAGGCTGCTTAAAATGTAACCAACAGTAAATTATACTGTTACAACATTTAACTACTATACACTTTTGCCAACTACAGTGATACAATGATACAACCATAATGACAAGCCACAATAATATACTTTAGTATGAAGAAGTAAAACTCCTCATTTTCCTTAAAATGCAATCCTTGTTGACTTTGCTATGTCAACTGTTATAGCATATAGACCGACCTCAGGTAGCTGAATTTTTAAAACGAATACTTGTTAATAGTCCTGGTAGGCAAGTCTCTCGTCTCAGTTTGTATGTTCCAGTGGCATTTGTGAATGCAATGAGGGAATCAGAACATACCTAGATGCACTTTATTACTTAAACAGAGTTCCTTCACTCTGAGTGAAAGGATAGTTATAGTGAAGTGACTTAAACGACTATTTAATATTCAATAAGAAGTGGGACAGGAAGAAAGTCAGGATCATGAACTGACTTGACTAAGTGTGTTAAAAAATAGTATATAACTAAGGATTACTGAGATTAACACAAATTAATTATTATTCTGAGTATTCTTTCTCGTCATACTGATCCTCCAAAATTACATTTTCTTCAGTGTCTCCATAATGGTGAAGCTCTTCACAAACTTCGTGGAAATAAGGATTTCTTTTTTGGTTGAAGGCTGTTTCCTTTTAAGTTCATTGAGCTTTGGAATGCACCCTTATCAGCTTGATAAGTACGTTGACCAATGTTTTCTTCAGCTCTCTGGAGGATTTCTGCCTTGGATGCATTAGTGATGTCGTCACACTGAGCCCTCTCTTCCTCTGTGGTGTACACAGTTGTTACTGGGACATCTGCTCTAGCCTTACCCTCCACAAAGTGCTCAAGCAACAGATGTCTTCTGTTTTCTTTCAGTGTGTTGTCCATCTTCAAAAGGTCTTTGTCTAGACCTGCACCACTAAGAGATACATGCTGATTCTGGTTGCCTAATAAATACCTTTAATTAAACCAATAATATAATTAAAACAATACATTTAAGTATAACATTCATATAAACAATATTAACCCTTTCACTCCAAAGAGTGGCCAAGTCATGGGGAATAACTCTAATTTACCTTAATTTGTAAAGTATTGATAAACAAGGTTAATTGCACCATAGCAAAATACTATTGAAAAGCTTTCAGTTGAATGTTGACTTGAGGTCAGTCTTTGTCTTGAGTCAGACTTTGACCTTAACCCTTTCACCACCAGTCGTTTTTCCCTCTAAACTGCCCAGAACACCAGGTGCTTTTGGCACTGTGTCCCGAATTTACGTACATTACTTTAATCGCAATTTTCAAAGAGAAGGAAGTATATTTGTAAAAAACAACCCAACATTATTTTAGTCCTTAAAAAATTATTTCATTTGGTGCTATTTACAGGACTGAAAAACGAAAACTGAATGAACAGGAACCTCTCAAAGTTTGAAAATCTATATTTTTGGTAAAAAGAGCAACATGTGGTCGTATTAAACACATTTGTCCAACCAATATGTGCCCAACAATGCACTAAAATTGAAAAGAAGACTTTTATAGAACACCTGTGATAAACAAAGTGATTTATCCCACAACAAATGGCATTTTTACCCTATAACTTACATGTAACCCGACATTTCACATTTATTTGCACAGAATAAAATAAAGTCATTTTACCGTTGTGCAATATGCTTTGACTGACAGCTTGTAGAAAAAGTTTTGTCTCTGTAAAGAATGATTATGAAATAAAACTGTTCTACTACTGAATATATTCTGATTTAGTGTCTCTCATTTATTGTTCCTAGCTGGCAAAGTCCTCTTTAGTGTGATAATCATAGAAACAATTTGATCCTCCTTCCCCAATGCACAAGTAAACACCACACTGACAGCACTTGAAAGTTGTCTTGTGTCTTGGTGAGGGGTTTTCAGGACTTGTTTTCATTGAGGAGAAGTGCTTTCTTTCACAGACCACACAACGATGGTTCTTCCCCACCCCTTTGAAGGGAAAATGGGTTCCAACATTAGTGAGGCGTGCAGGCACCGGTGTGTCTGCACTTCTTTTTCTTTTGTTAGAAGCAATTGACTTGTTTGTAGTGGGAAGTTGCCAACCAGTTGCACACACAGGTCTTCCTTGAATGACAAGAGATCTCTTTTCCTTCTTCCTCCTGGATTGTGTTGGCGCTTGTGCTCCTCAAGAATGTAAGCATTGTAAATGCTTAGGAGGACAATCTTGAGGAAAATACGAAGGTACCACCTCTTTTGTTTTTTGGATTTGTTAACTGCTGTCATTTGGTCAGAGAGTATACTGATTATAGCACTTGACAATGTCTGGCCTGTAAATTTTCTTGGTAACCCAGCATCCCCGCACCTTGACCCTTCTAGATACCACATCACTTTCATTTCTGACGGCATCTGTTTCAGAACCAGAGTCGTCATCTGCAACCCATGCTGGTATCACTGGTGAAGAATGAATGGTAGTCAAGAAATAAACATCTTTTTTGTCCCTCCACCTCAAAGCTGTCATTCCTTGTTCCCTTGCAGTGAGCCATGCCACTTCTCTCCGTTTCCGGAGCACAGTCCTTTTCAATTGTTCATGGGGGTAGCCCTTGCGTGGTCTTGCTGTCCCAGCGGCAAAGATTCCCCTTGCCCTCAACAAGAGGAAAAGGATTGGGCTGGTATAGAAATTGTCAACATAAAGATGATGGTTTGTATGGTGTAGATCTGCCACCAAATCCAGAACAATCTTACCAGTTTTCCCAATAGCACCAGTCTCTCTGTCATCCTTCCCAGCATAGATTGAAAAATTCTTGCAATAGCCAGTCTTGGCAGAACAGAGTTCAAAGAATTTCACACCAAATTTAATTGGCTTATCTGGCATTCTCACCTTTATGGAAAGCTTTCCTTTGAAAGGAACCATCACTTCATCCATGGAGATTTCACGGGAACAGTTGAAAAGGTTCTTGAATTTCTGAACAATATCACGGTTAAGTCCTCTTACTTTGTACAAAGGGCTTTCTTCTCTTCCTCCGTTTGTTCATGGTCTGGATCGCAAAAGAATATGTATGATTTTAATTGGAAGAAACGTTTTCGAGAGCGTAAAACGTTTTTCACTTCTGGAATGTGAAATAGCTTTGTTTCCGAAGACGACAAATAGTATCGCTTATCTCGTGGAACAACAATCATGTCGTTTGTAATGATCAACACGGCTAGAAATGCCTTCAACTCTTCAGATGTGACCGGTTGCCAATTTGGTGCTTGCTTTTTCCGAGCATTCTTGTTTGTGAATTCGACCATTTTACGGAAGATTTCCTCCGTGAAAAACAAGGAGAAAAAGTCAACAGCCTTACCGGAATCAGGTAAGTTGATCGTCGGACCAGGTGTTAGCGTAAATGGTTCCATGTTTACATTGAAGCGCTGCCTCTCCCACAGCATGTTTTCGGGCAAATTGAAAAAGAAACCCAAAAACTCGTCTTCCTCTTCGTTGGTATTGAACAGTTCTTGAAGGTCATCGTCTTCCAGGCTTGAAAATTCAGTTGAAGATGATAGTTCTGATGCGGAAAGATTGTCGTTCTCATCTGAAGACATTTAAAAATGACGTGGGTCAGTTCCTTTAACCGCAAACTTCGTATGACTCCACATGCAAAACAAGGCAGGAATGCGTTACCCAAACCCTCCAGAGGAAATTGTCAATTTATGGACCCCCCAATTGCTAAAACGGCTTGGCTATAAAGCGATAATGTATGCTAATTCATTTGGCCGCTAAAGAGGCCACGAGTGTTTTGGTACCTAGATCTCACTGGCCTCCAAAGGGGCCACCGGTGGTGAAAGGGTTAAGAACCGCTCAATTTCAATGGAATGGCTTCACTGTACTATTTTCATTAGGTTAGGCTCAACAGTTAGGATCACATGATATAGAAACACAACAGCCTACACAATTTATGTAGAAAGATGACCACCTTTACATTTAGAAAGGAGAATGATAATGGCTTACCCCTCTCTTTGAACCTCGATTCTCCATGCAAGCACTTCCTCTTTAAAATCATATTTCTTTTGTGAGATGGCAGCATCTTCCTTTGGATCTGCCATCCCAATTAAGGATAAAAGCCAATTTGTGAGTGATATATGAATTAAATCATACATGAACTGCTGAAATTAGTTATGAACGCAATTTACGCAATTGTGAAAAGAAGCCTGAAAAAAATTCAGGACTTCAACAGGGTTTGAAGCCGTGACCTCGCGATTGCCGGTGCGATGCTCTAACCAACTGAGCTATGAAGCCACTGACGTTGGGAGCAGGTCAATTGTGGGTTCATACGTCCCTGTGAAAGAAACGAGTGTGAGTGATATATGAACTAAATCATACATGAACTGCGGAAATGAAATTAAATGAAGAATGATCCTTGCAGTTGTGAACGCAATTTATGCAATTGCGAAAAGAAGCCTGAAAAAAATTCAGGACTTAAACAGGGTTTGAACCCGTGACCTCGCGATTACCGGTGCGATGCTCTAACCAACTGAGCTATGAAGCCACTGACATTGGGAGCAGGTCAATTGTGGGTTTATATGTTCCCATGAAAGAAATGAGTGTGAATGATATATGAAATAAATCATACATTAACTGCAGAAATGAAATCAAATGAAGAATGATCCTCGCAGTTGTGAACGCAATTTATGCAATTGCGAAAAGAAGCCCCCCAAAAAAACAATTCAGGACTGCAACGGGGTTTGAACCTGTGACCTCACGATTACCAGTGCGATGATCTAACCAACTGAGCTATGAAGCCACTGACGTTGGGAGCAGGTCAATTGCTCAATTGCACAACTGCTGTTGTGATTAAAGGTTGGCAATCTTTAACTTCAGGCCCATTGATAGACACTTGAAGGAGTGCATTAAGCATGTCATTTTTCAGTGTGGATCACAATCTTGTCTTCAGCCTTTTGATGGGAGAGGTTCCACGTTCTGGCCATGCATTGCTTACTGGAAGTGAAAGACAGACTTCGGCTAGCTCAAGCAGACATGGACAAAGGTGTTGGTAGGTCGAGCTCATTCGCATGAGATCTTCCAATGTCCATTCAGTGGGCGTTTTATGACTAAGATTCCTACCAGCCTTGGGCCTGGCTATCTCTTGAGGAACCTCCTTTTGAAGATTAAGAAGGTTGTATTTGAATTTGTTCCACTCACAAATCAGTTCCTCCTTTTTGCCATCTTTGTCCTGTAATCCTTGATAAAAATGATCTGCTAAGATTTCTACTTCAGCCACCCCATAGGTCTTAAATCCAAAGCATTTCTTTCAGGGACAGACATCGGGTCAAAAACTTTGAATGCGGATAAGACCGGGAGGTTTCCATCAAATTGATTTGAGAGATTGTCCTTCAAAGCTTGAACATACTGCTTAGACAAGCTTGTAATCAGACCTTCGCTGTGGGTTGTTAATTCAAGGGAGTTACATCTATGCAGTCTCCCATTTTCTCTGATATCTTCCTTCAATCAAGACAGGTGCTTCATTTCAGATGCAATGTTGTCAGGCTTTTTGAAGGTGTATTCTATTGCAGGTGCAATACAGCCAAATGAAATGTCCCCTTCCTGAAAAACCTTGCTAATATATGACATCAGGAAGTACGTCATGAAGCAAGTACACGGCACCAAGGAACTTGATATTGCCTATTTGCTTCAGCAGACCAGCGGCTGTGGTGTCACCATCTTCTTTAAAGGACTTCAAAACCGTGGTCAGAGCTTCGAAGTCTTCATACACTCCTTCTATGGCCCTGTTAGATGACAACCAGCAAGTTCTGCATGCCTTTTGAATTCTTGTTTTGATCTTCTTTTTCTCTTGTCGAGAGAGATTCAACGACTTCACTTTTAGCACAGCTTTTGCATAAGCAGCAGATTTCTATGCTGAATTGTCAAAAAAAGACCAGAGTTGATAAAGAATCTTTTCCACTTGCTGTAAATAGGTCACGCTATCACAGGCATCAGTACATGCCAGTGCCAGTCTATGACAGATGCAATGAACGTTAATCGATAACTTTATTTCAGATCGTAGTTTTGCGGCTACGCCATTTCTCTTTCCTGTCATCACAGATGCGCCATCACTAGGAAACTTGCGAGCTTATGCTTATCAATCTCAGACTCTTCCAACTGCTTTAAGGTAATCAATCCAAAGAAATGATAACACTATTCCTACCGGTTGACAATGACTGGTTCCTGTTAGAGTTTGTCCCAGAGTCCTTGAAAAACCGCTTAAAGGCGTTAATATTTATGTCCATCGTGTCGTTCTGCTTATGTTTTCTAGATGCCATGTTGCTTTGTCATGGACATTGAAATTATTGCGTGCGCTTCAGTTTTTTGGCCTTGGGTCTGTTTTGCTCGCTTTTTTGTAGCATTTAAAATTTTGAGTGGTCGCAGTTGTTGTTGTATTTGCTTTTTATTATTAATATCATTTTTATTTTCATTAATGAAATCCAAACAGACGGCGGTAAGAGGTCCTACAGGCGGTGGTAGACCGCCAGTAACCGGCTTTTATTGAAGCCCCTGAGCGTGACAATTCTTGGAAATACCGGAGCTCTGTTATTCTCGGAAACAAAGAAAGGGGGTTCCCTGCTTATAGGTTTCAATTTGCCCTATTGTGTTCAAGGTCGTCAATAAGGAACTTGCAAAGACTTAGTAAGACTTTGAACTCTTTATGTTTTACAATGAGCTTAGTCTCATGAACAAAGCGTTTGTCATTGAAGCAAGATAATGAAATGTTATTGAGATCATAGCTCCCGAGTTCATGGTTGATGCTCCAGATAGTTTTCATTTGGTGATGTATTTGTTTGTTATTGAGTAGCACATTTTTGTAGTCTTCACATTTGATGCCTTTTTTGATTGTGTTCTTCTTAATGCCTTTCACAGTTCTGCTTTCTTTGTTATTGTCTTTTTCTGTAATACAAAACGTATTTCTGTATGTTAGATAGTGTGGGAATCAGCTTGTGGACCAATCCAGTTGATATGTAATACTTATGTTTGATATTCTCACAGTAAGGTGATAGCATTTCTTTTGTCACTTTTAATTTTTCAGGACTGACTGGATAATTGTTAAGTAAATCATGCAGCTCTTTGGGATACTCTAAATCAACCTCCAAAATCAAGCCTTTTTTTACTGTTCTCAGTGTATTTGGCTAAATCTATTTTGTCGATTTTTTTTTCTATTTCAACCATTTGAATCCACCAGTAGGCAGATATTGGTTCATAGCCCAACCGTAAAGATTGTTAGCATCCAGACACATGATACATTTTTAGGGTGCCTTCTCATCATAGCTTTTCATATATTTGTTGTTTGCTTTTGAGTATGGATTAGCTATATAGCTGATGCCGCCCCTCATCCTTTCTCTAAGAATTGAAACATGCTAATATCAGTCAGTAGCTCCAATTTTATATCAGTCATTTTTAGCTCATGGATGATGTAGTCATGCCATGTGGTGTAGGAGGCACTTTGATGTCACTAACTCACTCACTCACTCGATTCTGATTAATTTATTCATTAAACTTGGATGAAACATTTCTTCTGTGCCTCCCCTGGTAAGTATTGTATTCGTCCCTGTAGTCCTCTTTGTGTAAGATTTGCAAGTTTCAGGGAGTAGTAGAAATGTGTATTCTTGCTCGACTGTTTATGTATCATGAATTGAATATGAATGGCGTCGATCAGAGCATGTGAAGATTGTAAAGCAGATGATTTTTCGTCCAATCCTCTTGTGTCGAAAACGCAGCAACAATACGTTTCCTATTATCATTATTATTATTATTATTATTATATTAAAATCACTCTTTGATCTCGTCCAGAATTACAGCTCAACTCGAATGCAGGTTCCATGTTTTCTCTACTCAACCGCGTGTTTTCAATGACGAAAAATGTAATACGATATCTTTTACTAACACCCATTAAAGATCAAAGTACATGATTTGGTTTGACTTAACTCATTTCCGGTCATTGTGTGACTAATCAAATAATGAAAAATACATGTCCACAGTTCCCGACACACTCCCCCATATGACTCGTAGTGACGAGGCATACGTATCACAGGGAACTGACTAATCATTGGCTATGAAAAAAACAAAACAACGAAATCTAATGGAAAATGTCCTCTTGGTTAAAGTTCTGAATGCAAATGTTCATTCCATCTGATCCTCTTGAGCTAACTCTCGCACTTGCAGCCCGGCGGCAACTGCTGCATCTCGTCTTGGCCTAAATGCAGGTGCTCCAGGGTTGAGTGTTCCAGGGGGTACAGGTGCTGAATGGGGCATTTGATGTGGGATTGGCCAGATCGCAATCTCGCACCACGAACTACTCCGTCCTTCCCCTCAATCAATCGTTCCACAATTTCAAGTGGCCAGCAGTTTCTGTTCCGCTCGGACGACTTGACAATAACTACATCTCCAATGTAAAGAGAGCACTTCTTGTCTCCGTGTTTAAGCGATGGCGCTTGCGTAATGCACGCAAGTATTCAGCTGTCCATTGACTCCACATTGCATCTTTGGTTATTTGTAGGAACTTGGCGTGCTTCCGCAGATCTCTTTCTTCCAGCTGATAAGGGTGTAACTCGGGCAGGATATTGGAATTCAGGAATAGCATCGTGTTTGGCGTCAGTGTGGGGAACTTTACATCCTCTTCCAGGTAACACAACGGATGGTTATTCATGGTCACTTCGATGTCCAGGATGACTTCGCTTAACTCCTCCTAGTTCAGCAGTCCTTGTCCAAGGTCTTGTAGAATGCTGATTTTATTATCCCAATCAGATGCTCGAATGGCCCTCCCCACCAGGGCGCACAGCTGATGTTAAACTGCCAAACGATTGATTGGTAACTTAGGAACGAGTGGAACTCTTCATCTTTCTATACTTTCTTTAACCACTCGGCAGCTGAGACAAACGTCTGACCATTATCTGAGAAGACCTTTGATGGCCGTCCTCTTCTGGCAATGAAGTGCTTCAGGCTCTTTATGAACTCAACAGTCTCCAGACTCGGCAGTAACTCTGAAAACACTCCGCAAGTGAGGCTGCTGAATACAACACCAGGTATGCTTTACTCGTCTCCTTGCGTTTGTTGCGGTACTTCACAGGTCTGGCAAAATCTACACCAATCACGTTAAAGGGCGTGTTGCCTTCTGTTTTTTCTTTTGGAAAAGGAGCTGGTGGCGGATTTGCCAAGGCTACGGCTTGAAAGGGTTTGCATCCACTGCAATTTCTCACGACTCTTCATCAATTTCCGGAGGCAAGGTATCCAGTATTTCTCCCTTACACTTGCCATGGTCAGACTGACTCCATCATGGAGTGTAGTTATGTGAGCACGTTGCACCACTTTCACTGCAAATATGGCTGAATCAAGTAAGTATATTGGGTACTCGCCCTGGATACGTCCTCGGCATTCAAACACACCCTCTTCATTTCGTTGCAGGTTAAGTTGCTCTTGGTCTTGCTCGAAACAGTGTGATTGATCCCTTGCTGCTGGGCTCTCTTGACCAAGAACATTTCATACGTCGCTATCTCCACTGTGCTCAATGGTCCCTTGACTTTGGTGAGGGAATTCCGAGAATTATGTAAGAATCGCAAGACCCATGCTCCAATCCTCAACGCTTTGCGCACGTCAAACTTCCTAGGACGACATCAAAGTCACTCCTGCCTTTGACTCCCACCGTGAACAACTCTCGGTTCACCTTTCTTTCTGCCAAACTCTCGGGGCTAGGCTCTGCTACTACTTCAGGCGGCCACTTGGCTGGGTCTGCCAGCCAAGTAGGCCCGTTCCACCACAGCTGTGCTCTCGTTACACTACCACCACAACTTCCCAGGTCGGCTGGTTATCTGCTGAAGGTACATGATGCCACTGTACGTTTGGGTGGGTCTGAATCTTCTGCACACGATTTGCTACGAACTGATGATATTCTCCTCGACCTCCAATCCAGTGTAGGGCTACGGAGCTGTCTAGCCAGTGGTGTGTGGCAATGCTTGACGTACATTGCTGACCAAATTTACTGCCATATGTCCTGACACAAGTTCTAAGCGAGGGATCGTTAGACCTTGTTTGGCAAGGCGAGATTTCACAGTAATCAACCCCGGGGAGACGCCTGACGCTTTGCTCCACCACTGCATAGACTGCGTCGCACACTCCACGGCTGCTGGCATCACCAAATGCGTGGAGTTGAATGTTATTGATTTCCTCCTGGTAGAGAGGAATACTGCGTTTCACCGACACCATTCTGGTAGGATCTTCTCCCACTTTCTCCACTGGTCTGCTATCGGTTCTGGCAAAGGAGTGTCCCAAGCGTTCTTTAGAATGCACGATTCTCGGTAGAGAAGTTTTCCCTCGAGCATGACTGGTGACGCAATTTCAAGTGGGTCATATACCTCTGCCAAATTAGCTAGGATACCACGCTTCGTCTGTTCGGCTGGCATTTAGGGAAAGCTTACATGCAGGGTATCATCAACCTTGTCCCATCCAACTCCAAGGAGTTTGCACTCTCCCTTTGAAGTTCCATTCTCTAACTGTTCCTTGGCGAATGATGGCTCGTAATCTTCACAGGATGTCTCTAGCTCCTTTTCGATCGAATGCCACTTGTGCGGTTCGAATTTGGCATCGGCTAAGATCTTGGTGGCTTCACGCTTCAAACCTTTCGCTTTGTCTGAAGTAGGTCCTCCAGAAATCAGGTCATCCGCGTACAGACTTCTGCGTATCTCCTTCACACTATCAGCATGCGTGGACTGCAGGGTTTCTAGGTGCTGTTGAATCACTCCATTGAGAAGGAACGCTGAAGGGGCGAGGCCAAACACCACTCTGGTGAAGCACAGAGTTTCAACTTGCTTCCCCGTTTTGTCAGCGATCCAGTGGAATCTCAAGGCATCTCTTTCTGTCTCGTATCTGCACTTGCAGGAATGCGGGGCGAAGATCTCCAGCGGCTACCACAGGATGGAAACGGTTACGAACTATAACACTCCTCAGGTTATTTTGAAGCGGAGGTCCAGCGTGTAGGCATTTGTTCAGCGATGGGGCTTTCTCTTGTGCACGGGCAGACGCATCGTAAACTACTCGCAGCTTCGTTTCAGCATTTTGATGCACAACAGCTTGATGAGGTAGATAACTCTCTCCCCGTCACCTCAGCAGGTGCTCATTCTACTACACCTTGAAGTTGCTCTCTGATCACAGCATCATAGTCGTCTAGCATGTTGGTTCTTCTCAACTTCCGTACAAGAGTGTTCAATCTGTGTAGACTTCCATCCTGGTTGTTTGGTAAGTGAGGACAGTTACCCTTCCATGGGAGTCCAGTCTCGTACCACCCTTCTGAAGATCGAACCAATTGAAGGCCTCGGAGCATAAACCATGTCGAATTTTGGGTTGTTTTACGATTTTGCCTGGATTTGCCCGAATTGTTGCATGTAAACTGCAATTCGATTGAAAGAAGATGTAATGCAACTTGCAAACCACTCCCATGGAAGGTTGGTTTCTTGGTGTACGTAAGAAAAAATGCATTTCTGGATTCTGGATGAATCAGTCAAAAAAATACCATACAATGTGTTTCCATCGAATTGCAGTTCACATGCAGAAATTCAGACAAATCCAAGCAAAATCGAAAAACGACTCAAAATTCGACATAGGATGGTTATGCTCCGAGGCCTTCATATCTTTGGTGGAGTATGCTAATTAACAATGCCCAAGGGTATTCTTTGCGTGAAAGACTAAGCGCCAAATGCTCGTAACCGATTTAAGAGAACACAGAACGTTTCTGTTCAGTTAGACGTAATGCGCAATGTGTCGCTTTTGCTTAATCATAACACTCGACGAGCTCGCTTGGCATGAAAACTGCGCAATATTCGTGGTTGACTTAAAAAAAAACAGCACACAGTAGCCTTGGTTAATCTCAGGTCAGCGCGCAAAGATTTTGTCCGACCTGAAAACAACACTCACTCCGAAGAGATTCAGGGTTATTGTTGGGTTTAGGTTGGACTTAACATTAGGGCTAGAGCGTCGGCTAGGGCTAGGGATAGGGTTAGGGATAGGGTTAGGGACATGGTTAGGGTTAGTGTTGATGTTAACGTCAACGCTAGCGTTAAAGCGCGGTTGTTTGAGTCCGAATCAGCTTGACTTAAGGGTTCGGCCGAGTCGAAAACAGCGCCTAGTTGCCTTGGTTGACTGTAAGTTCTTTCGGAAAGGCTTTGGCCGATATAACAGAGCGCTAAAGTCGGTTGTTTGTCTTAAATACAGCATACATCTTAAATCCAGCGTACAAAAACCTCGGTTGATTCTAAATCAGTGCGCAAAAAGCTTGCCGATGGCTGAAAAATCACAAAATATTAAAGACGGCTATTTTGACTTGAAGAAACAACTCCTATTGGTGACCTACAGCAAAAATTTGAGTTAATCAGATGTTCTAGGGCAAAAATTAAGAGTCCTAAGAGTACGCTGTTTTCCGTCATGTTTCCTTTACTCAGAACGTTGTGTTGCGTAGTAAATTAAAACTTGCGCGTGGTTTTGTCAGTTGAAACGTTTTTGATGGATTCATTTTCATCGTCAAGTGGAAAACAATGGAATGAAAATCTTATAAAAATTAACGTAAATGACGACAGTGAAGGATTTGACAGAAATACTTAACTCTTTTGTGAAATTAACTTGGCTCCAAAACGTAAAAAAATTTGCATGAAATTCAATCCCTTTATCACGCGTTATGGATTGTCTCATCACAATGACTGTAGTCGCGCACAAATGTTTATCTCGCGTGAGAATACTTTTTGCTGTAGTTTATTAGCCTCCATAGAAGCAAAAAACTGACGCGATCAACGCAAAAGTGATTTGTGTTAAAATTCAGCAGCGTGTTTACCAAATATTCATTCTCACTTGTTCATCAGTCACGGATATGTCACGAACCAACAAGCGCGGATGTTACGGCAATTCACCGGTTTCGCAGAGGTTGTGGGTTCGAATCCCGTACAAGCGGTTTTTTTTCCGTTTTGTTTTGTTTTTGTTTGTTTGTTATTTTTTTTTTTGGTTTCACTACTGCTTAAGTTGTGTTCATAACTGCGGCGGTCGTTCACGTTATCATCCGTTGTTTACGTAGTCTGATTCAGACAGACAAATCGCGAGGAGTACCGCTTAATATTGCTTTGAATGTTTCCCGTGAGCGCCAATGCAACTTTTCCATGGATTGTGTTCAAGATACTCATCGAAAACGGGCAGACTTCACTTCGTGCCGAATGAATTTTGGTAGCGTTTCCGAAGTTCGACCAACTATTTCACGGCTAACAGTAAAAGCAAGCTGGGATTTCATGTCACGAGTGGTTTCAAAAAAATGCGCTCTTCAAAATTAATGAACAATGGAAACCTCGGTGCAGCAGCTACACAGTTTTCAAAGTTATTTTATAAGGTAGAGTTTTTACTGAAAACAAGTAATAATCTGCCCCAACCCACCGCCCCCCGCGAAAGGTTTTGACTTCAGACAGCGCCCTGTTTGACCGCAATGAATTCTGGGATCATTGTCTGCTCCAAGCGCGAAGAACAAGAACTCTTCAAACATACACTTTTCGCCCTAAAGTCCAAAAACCACTCTCGCTTTCCCGGCTTTTAGCACCGCAACCTTTGAGAAATGGAACAAGACTAGCAATGACGCGCCGCTTTTGAGACGAGAGTTGTTTTCAGACTTTTTCCTCCTGGCTTCTACTCTGTACTCCAAAACGCTAATATCTCATCGTGATTTGGTAAGCACAGAGAAAACGCTAACTGGATTCTTTCAGAAGCGTTAAGAACTTGCGGATCTCCGGACTTTTCATGACGTCTTTCGATCACCAGGCGGGAAGGCAAACCTATAATGCAGTTAATACGAAGCGATCCGCAGCTCCAGCACTCACGTAAGTTTCGTATCCGATGAGCTTAATCGATGTTTTAACCGCCAAATTTATAGTCTACGTCACACTATCAAGCAGTCCTTTCTACCCGTCAATCATTTCACGTCCAGTTTTAGTTGTACTCCTCACAAATGTTCACATAATTCACGTATGAATATTAATACGGTACGCATACAAATGAGCTTAACTTCAATTGAAGGCCTCGGAGCATAACCATCCTATGTCGAATTTTGGGTTGTTTTTCGATTTTGCCTGGATTTGCCCGAATTGTTGCATGTGAACTGCAATTCGATTGAAAGAAGATGTAATGCAACTTGCAAACCACTCCCATGGAAGGTTGGTTTCTTGGTGTACGTAAGAAAAAATGCATTTCTGGATTCTGGATGAATCAGTCAAAAAAATGCCATACAATGTGTTTCCATCGAATTGCAGTTCACATACAGAAATTCAGACAAATCCAAGCAAAATCGAAAAACGACTCAAAATTCGACATAGGATGGTTATGCTCCGAGGCCTTCAATTGTTCCTTGAATTCATCGTGAATGTCAGCTTGATCTCCGGTAAGAGAGTCTGCCAGACCCAGGACATCTAGTGCGCACAACTTCTCATAATCTGTGTTCGAATTGACGGCTAAATAAACATTTGACAAATCCCTGTCTACTCCAGGTGACATGATTGTCCATCCAAATCGGGTAAACTTGGCAACAGGATCTCCACAACAACCGACTCTCAAACGCTCTCCAGTGTGAATTTTTGCAAAATCAGCGCCCAGTATGATGTGTATGGGTAGCCTGTCTTTCGTGTTGTCATTGTCCATTCGCACCCCCTTGAGATGAGAATTCGCCTCAAGTATTTGCTTGTAATGTGGGTTGTCCAGAACCAATAACTCTCACTTGTTGACTTTCGTAATGTCCACATCAAGCTTGAAATCACCTCCCACAGAACTAATGACCACACCAAACACTTGCATCGTTCTCGTAGTGATTCCGGTCAGCATGGCTATCTGCGTCAATCCAGTTGATTTTGGACGTGCATTTATTAACTCAATCGCAGTCGATGAAGTGTATGAATGGCTCGTGTCACTGTCTAATAAGGCTCTGAATTTGTATCCGCCGATCTTTACTACTACAACTGGGTGAATAACCACTGTGTTATCAATGTTATTTGCTGTCATCCCCGGTTCACGTGTTTGAACTCTGTCGCATATTGAGGTGTGATGCCTTGCGTGACAATTCTGGCATGTGGATTTGCTTCTACAATCTTCTGCTCGATGTCTCGATCCCGTACAGTTAAAACACAGTCTTTTATCCAGGACATCTTCCTTCTTTGCTCAATACTCATGACTTTATCACAATCAATAGCCCTGTGATTGGGGCTTCCACAGAAAAGACATTCATGGGTGGTTGTCTGGTTCCCATCATCACGTTTTTAGTAAAATGCTCTTCATTTTTTTCTCCTATTGTTTGGAGTCGCCACGACCTTGGGTCTTTGAACTTCTGGGATCGAATTATTGATCGTCGATTTCTCCAGTGCTTCTAGGAATTGCAAAAAAGACCAATCGCTCCACTTCTCGTCAATCATGGCAAGCTCGTTCTTAATTACTCCCAGCTTGTCAAAGGTAAACCTCACAGCGGCATCAAGCTTGTTCAGGCTTTGCAGTGTTTGTAATGATTCGATGTTAAATGATAGGACCTCATAGAATTCGTGGATTTTCTTCACATCCCTCTCTCTTATTATTGGTAGTTCCAGTATGTTCCGAACAGACGTTCCCACGACTTCACTGGTTTTGCCATATCGTCTAGCAAGTAGATCCTTGGCCCTTTGGTAACCTTCTGCAGTGAACGGAAGTCCATCAATCAGATTTCGAACCTTACTGACTAGCAACTCTTTCAAATACGAAAACTTTGTAACATCAGGGGCAGATGATTCATCGATGTGGGTCTCGAACTGACTCCAGAAACACATCCAGTCCTGAGGTGTTCCATCAAATTGAGTTATTACAAGCTTCGGCATTTTTGCTACTTTGCTAATTGCTCCCGTGGTTTCAGTTGGCTTTAAGGCTTGTTGTAGCCTGTGCTTTTTCTGAAATGCCAATTATAGTCTGGTGGCTTAGTGGAATGATCGTGACAGACTGGACAAACGTGCCAAAATTTGTACACATGTAGCTTAGCACTAGTTAATCAATTCTAGGATGGGTGCCCAATCCAATCGCCTATCGTTCTCATTTTATAAAGCAATCAAATATCTCACGTATTAGCTATGATGGGGTACCTGTGGTGTAAATAACAAAACATCGAATTTTACTATTAATGTCAAGAAAATAATAAATAACCCTTTTAATCTACAGAATTTCAAATATTCAAAAGGAGAAATAGTTATGGCGTTCAAGAAAGGACAACGCACACCTTATTTCGTGTTGGTTTCCTTGTGTTCCTTGCGCTTGGTGTTCCTGTGCACGATAATACTGTAACGACAATACTGTAGGGACTCCAAAATTATTTTACAGGGGCGAATAGTCGGGAGGGCTCGAGAATTTATCGGGGGAAGTTGGAACTTAAAGTCGAAAACAGTCGGGTAGGCGTATTTTCCGCTGAGTTCCTTGTATTACACTACGGCAACCAGTTTCCGTTTTCATCCTGAGAAAGACTTGTTTTGAATTTCGCTTGCTTTTCTTTGCTGTTAATTTTTTTTAGCTACCAAATACATTGTACTTTCGAGTTTTCTCACAACCATAACAGCGCCAGGTAAACATGGAATATGTAAATATGCTTTTCGGCCTACACGTGACTGGCTTTCGACGATGTGAAAAGTACGGTGCTCCAAAGCTACTCTTTTGTCTTGCTTAGAACAAGTGCTGTTAACATTGTGGCAAAAAGGTAAACAATGTTTTATTTCACGCAGGCAAAGAAACTGAAACGTTGTTTTGAAATATCGAAGTCCGTGGAATGGTGCGGTGCGAAACATGATCCAATGAAACATGATTACTCTGTTTGCCTAGCACGTGACATAAATCTGCCACTGGCAAAATGCTTTCTACCGCTTTCCGTGAACGTTCCGTTGGTTAAGGCCCTGTTTACAAGCAAGGAAGGTAACCTACTGCTAGGGTTACCCTAGCAGGAAGGTCAAAGATAGCCCAAGTTTACAAGCAAAATTTCACATGTAGGGTTACTCTGGCACCCAGGACAACCGAATCGCAAACAAAATGGTCGACAAGAAAAGAGTTCTGCTAAGTACTTCGATTCTCCTTTCGTGCTGCCTGTTATTGCTCCTTTCAAGTGTCATGGAATGCTGTTATGTTACCTTTTTATTTCTAGACGACGACAACAAGTTACAATACAATACTTCACTCGTGCGAATGGCTTGAATGCAACATTTGAAACTGGAGAGAGATTCGACGAAGAAGATCATGAAGAAAACTTAGCCGTACAGATCATTGGTGGAAGAAGTTTTTCGAGGGAAGGATGCTTACCTACCTTGCACTTGAAATGTTTTCTGTTTAGCTGCCTTGTAAACACATTGATAACAAAAAAAAAGCGAAGAAATGTGGGAGCGCTAGGGTTACCCTACCTGCTTGTAAACAGGGCCTAAATCAAGACCTCTGTCGAAGTAATCGGCAAGAATACAGCTTCAATATGGCTCAGAAATTGAAAACGTATGGACAGTGAGTTTTTACCCTTAACTGTGCTAAAATTGTGCAGTTATTTCATTTGCAACGGTTTTTCGTTTGCGTGCTGAACTGTTTTCTCTCGTTCACCATTTTGTTTAAAAACTTCTTACTCAGTCTGGTCACTGTGCCCCTCACGGGAATGACAGACCTTCTGAGCTGACTGACTGATAGGTAGGTAGGTAGGTATAAACTTTGGTCACTGACACTGACTGGTGCGAATGGTGACTCAGTGGAGGTCAAGTAACCTGACAGATGCAAGCGACAGGCACTTATTTGAGGTTTACTGCGTGATCGTTTCTGTCAGGTTTCGTGGGACTATAATTAGCTATTGAGAGCTGATATATACATATAATAATTAAAAAGTTTTGACGACTCAAACCTTAGTGAGTCACTTAAGATATATTCTAATATCTCATGAATGATGCAAAAAAATTATTACATTTGTTACACTTGTGCCGTCTTAATTTGTGGCGTGGAAATCTTACTGGGCAGGTTGAATTCACTCTACTTCTAAAAAGCCCTTTCCGTTGTCTTCATGCCACACTTGAATGTAAGAAATGTTGTTGATGAAATTAACACCATTCCATTTTAAAGGCTCTGACTTTGGCACTGTAGGAGGATCACAGCATCACTCTCATATTTTGGATGCCACTGGCTGATTCTATAGCTGTCTTTATTTTTGGCCAGCAGTTTCACCATCATTACCAGAGTTCAGATATGCCTTGATATGATTTATGAAGGTGGCAGCTTGTCGGTCACATGAACCTTTTCTGCCCTGGGGGTCTGAAAAATCGACTCTGACTGATACGTTGTGTCTTTAGGCTAGTTCTTTCATTGCCAGTAGGTTGAATGCGTTGTGATAGCATCCAGCGTTGTCTGGATTTCAGGCCTCTCAGCTTTAAGTTGCCTCACAACATCGTCGATTAATGCCAGTACTGAATAGCTGTCTTGAGAACAGTTTTTGGAAGGTATGGACAAATGGCATAATCTCTAGCAGACCTTCTCGGTTGGTCATAGCCACTGCAATGTGCCACGAAATGCCTCTCTTCCAAAAAGTTCATGGCCGAATCTAAAACTATAAGTATGGAGGCTGGGTCAAGATCATGGAGTAGGTTTAGCCGAGCTTCGTCTTGACTGATGGCATGCGGTTGGTGAGCTTTCCAGGCCTGGATGTTCTTCTTGGATTTAGAGATGACAAATTCCATTTCTTCTCTTCGCTTTCAAGGGCCAAAGGATCTTTCAAAGCCCAAGTTTACCAAACATGAAAGGAATCAACTCACACCTGTCACATCTTAGGTCATGTTGATGATCACACTCACTTGTAAAATCTTTATTACTTTGATGGCAAAAGCCCTGCAGTGGTCGGGGACACATGAGCTTGTTGACACATGCACCGAAAATATCCAGGGATTGGATGTCATGTTCTGGCAGAGTTATAGAAAGGTATCTGTTGGTAAACTCGTTGATACTACTTGTGAGAAGAAAATGATACAAGCAGTCGAGAAAACGAAAATGCTTCAATCTTTCCTTGTGAATACACTCAACTTATCAATCATCACACTCGCAGAGAAAAGGGAGACCAAAGCATGGCTTAAATTTTTGTGTTGTTCCTTGGAATAGTTATCTTGACTCCTCCTTATTACTCAACTGATTGAGAAAAGTACAATTAAAAGAAAAAGATTCTCTCTGTCACCCTCTAACCCTGCCACGTTTTCATTGGACAAAGTTGCTCACGTCATGCAAATTTGATCACTATCTCAAGGTTAGTTACAGTTCACTGTTTCTGGAAAAATATATTAAAGTAGGATACCACTTTCATAAAATGTCGTTATAGTTTGAAAACTCAGTTAGTGAAATTGTTTCGTGTCATCTTTGAAGCTACAATCTTCGACGTAACTTTTGAGAAAAATATGCTCTGAACACTTAAAAGGGAGAATCAAAGCTTTGCAAGACCCCCCTCCCCAAATCAATGTTGTTTTCGGCTCGAGATTGTGTTCAGTGCAATGGCACGTTGACGGATATCAACATTGAAAAGGTTGAGGGGGGAGAGCAAACTGTTTTGAGTAGTTTGTTGTCGATGATCTAACGCAATCGCGTTTTTTGTCTTGACGTGTGGTATTTTCTCAAGGAGTTTTGTCCAAGATTGTGTGAGAGGGAAAATGTTGAAAAATTGTCTTGAAAGAAGTCGGAATATTCGGTGTAGCTATTACATAATTCCAATTAGAATGCTCATAAATTGCAATTTTTGACAAGGGGAATTAAGCATTCTAAAGGAATATTACGGCTAATTTCTATGATTCATAGAGAGCCATTTAACAATCAGCACAGGCGAGTTGTGGTAAACAACAAATGCCATGGTTTACTCGGGGCAGATTGAGGCCACAAGAAGGGCGTACATTGCATTTTTGGCAAGCGATAAAGGTCTTTCAGCGTTAGCATTAAAGGAAAGATGCAATGTTTCTCTGGCTTCTGTGTACAGGATTCGGTGTGAAAGTTACAACAAGGAAAGGGTACGTAGAAAACGTGCAGGAGGACGGCGAAGTAAGCTCTCTACTCGTGAGCAGAGAACAATTGTTCGTTCTCTTAAAGCGCTACGAAAAGAAGGACAATTTTCCTCGACTGGAATTATGCAGCGGGCAGGGCTAGATACAAGACAAGTCAGTAATCGCACAGTTTGACGGTTTCTTCACAAAAATGGTTATCATTATCTCCATGCGGGCAAGAAAGGCTTCATGTCTGCTGAAGATATGGTTAAACGCGTTAAATTTGCCAAAGATGTCAAAAAAGTGTATTCCTGATGTATGGAGTAGTTTGGTGGCTTTCTATTTGGATGGGGTTAGCTTTTATCACAAAAACAATCCGGTCGATCAAGCAAGGGCACCCAGGGGACGGGTATGGAGGAAAACCGCAGAAGGACTGAAACAGGGATGTACTGCAAAACGAAGCAAAAAGGGGAGTGGGGAATGAGTTTTAAGGTTACTGGTTGCGATAAGTCACGGAACAGGAGTTATAGAATGTCATCAATATGATACTCTAGACGGTCGTTCATTTGCCTCTTTTGTCAATGAAAGATTTGACATGTTTGAAAAGGCAGACAAGAATGGTTCGCGGCTATTTCTCCAAGATAATGCGCCCAACCAGAATTCTGCCCTTGTAAAGAGAATCCTCCAATCTAAAAGGACAATACAGCTACACACATTGCCGAGAAGCCCCAACTTAAATCCAATTGAGAACTTTTTCAATCTTGTAAAGAAAGAGTTGATGAAACTGGCCAAAGAAATGAATATAACGCACGAGACATTTGATGAATTTTCAGCACGTGTAATTAGAACAATGTACAACTTCTCTCCAGATGTGATCGATAAAATTATTGACACCATGGATGGCCGTATGGATGCAATAATAAAGGGGAAAGGACAGTGCACTAAGTATTAACACTTAATTTTAATTCACACTAGTGTTATCGGAAAAGCAAACCCCAGTGGAAGGCACAATTTAGTATTAATCAGAAAACAAGCAGGTCACGCAATACTGTTCGAGTGTCACGTAGTACACTATGAGTCATGCTATGTCACAAATCTAAACAGTAACCTATTAAAGTACTTTCAAAACATTAAATTGCCCATTACTTCACATACACTTATGTTTTCTTTTGTTTGAAGTCAAAACACAATCAACAACGTGGAATGCTAATGATTTGGACGATTAACAACTAGAACTTTGTGCTTTTGAACGATTAACAACGGTTAACAGTACTGTTCTCAAGAATAGCATTGACACTATTGTTTTGACGATCATGGGTTGTTAACCGTTGAAAATGTCTGTTAATCATCGTTTTATAGATGCTTTGCCTTTAACTTGTCAAGTTAATCGTCGGTTCTTGCATTTCATAGTCTTTGAACTATTCCATGATGAGTTTTGCAAAACTACTTGCACATGGCGGGATTTGGTAATTGAAGTGAAAAATTCTCCAATGCACTGTCATCATTTCTGTTTCACGCTCATCAACTATGCCATTTTTAATATACACCAGCCGGTGTTTTCCTGTACAGAAGATTGGCGTATCAGCACTGAATGATATGTCATTTGCAAAATGTATTTTGGGGGCAGGGAAATGTACAACATGACCCTCCAGCAAAAGTAACAAGTCGTGCCAAGGTATCAGCTGAGGTGACCACCGGAAATCATTCAAAAATGTGCATTCAGCATTCTCCACCCCTATCCAGGCAAAGCTTCCCGAAGCGGGGTTGCAGAATGTATTATAAATGCTGGTAAGTGGGTTCAACAAAAAAGATTTCACGGAGTCTGCGGCCCCCACGATCATGATGTTTCGGTATTTTCCCCTCCCTCTTGTCAACAGCTCTCTGACCGCCTCTTGAAATGTTGGCACAGGGATGCCATTGTTATTTAGGACTTCTTTTGCACATTGAATCCACTCCTCATTACATCCTGCCACACAATATCCCTCTTTTGCTCCTAGCAATATTTCCATGCGGCTTTTTCGTGCTTGGGCCAACTTTTTTTGAACATTTTCAATTTGCCACGCTGAATTTAAAATAGCTGCTACTACTCTCCGAGTACGTCTAATTAAGAATTTGGCGAGATCCGTTTTGCCTTCCTCTTTCTGCTCATAAGCTAGAGCTTGCAACTGAGTTAAAGTTTTTAATCTCCTTTCTACAATAATTTCAGAAACTTCATAAGCAGAAAGTCGCTTCTTGTTTCTTTTGTTACCCCCACGAGTTAATTTCCCCGCATACTCCCCTTCATCTTCCTCTATATCACTTTTTTCTTCATCATCTTTGGGAAATGCCGTTTTTGGCTGTCTACTGCGGCGTGCACGGCTTGCGGAGTTTTTTTAGGTTGCCTGTTGTGGCCAAGATAAAGATGATTAGGGCTTTCTTGGAATTCACAATCACATTTCATAACATAACGCCACGCGCTATAGTAATTATGGTGCTTGTTCGAAAAGTGCACAGAAATGCTGTATTCCTGCAGCAAGAATTCTTTTACCGACAACCACCGTTGATTGCAGTCCAGTTTTAGGGCAAGATGATAGTGTTCCCCCGAATTTCTGTGCTTTTCTTTACTACAACACCAGCGGTGAACTTTCACTTTACCTTTCAAAAATCCTGACACAACTGCCAAGGTGAAATCCCCCGGACAAGGAAACTTTGTGATATCGGCTTGGCTATATGTGACCAGATAAACACTATGAACCTCCTCGCCACTTAACGATCCTTCTGAAAACGTTTCGTCGCGCTCTTCAGAAGCAGAATCATCGCTCTTATAACTGCAGTAGTTCCATAAGTTAATGACGCGTCTTCAAAATGCACCTTATGTGCCACATAGAGAAGCATGTAGGACACGCAAGTTCCTTACATAGTAACCAGAGGGTTTTATTTAGGGCGTCTCAGATATCACAACAATTAAATAGTGATAAGGAAACATGTGTGGCACATTAAACTCAACCAAGTGTGAATATATATACTCCAACCAGGACCATAAGATTAACAGAACTACAAGTGCATGGCAAAATCATCAAATACAATCTTGGACATAACTGTTGAGAAAAATACGCTATGAACACTTAAAAGGGAGAATCAAAGCTTTGCGAGACCCCCCTTCCCCAAATCAATGTTGTTTTCGGCTCGAGATTGCGTTCAGTGCAATGGCACGTTGACGCATATCAACATTGAAGAGGGGGAGGGGGAAGAGCAAATTTTTTTGAGTAGTTTGTTGTCAATGTAGTTTGTTGTCAATGATAAAATTCCTTACCACTAGAAAACTAAACAAAGCAGCATACTGTTCCCGTGAGGTCTCCCTGTTTACAAAACAAGATTTGGGTTTATATTTCTTCGCTTCTTGTATCAACGATTAAAAAAAGTAAACAACTTGTTTACATACCATGAAGTCGCTTTTCAAGTAATGTTTGGCCAAGCACACAGCATTTGGGATAGTGATCTTCGTATTGCCAGATAGCTTCAATGTCTTCTCTCCAAATGGCAGATCTTGAATAACTTGACCACTTGTGATAAAAGTAGAAAAACGTTTTCGTCTTCTTCACGGGATCCCAGGGGCAATTTCCTCCAAGTACCTTGCATAGTACAACTACTACGTTTGTTAATTGGGAGAGGACAGATCAGATTTACATCAGGATAAATTTTAGAGGACTTTTTGTAAGATTTCATATAAATCTATTTAAAAGTCTTGGAAATCTAAGTTCCTAAATAAAATTTGCTTGATCTTTCTTTTCTCATAAGAACACTTTTGATATAAACACCTGAGCATCTAACTGAGGTTGGCCAAAAATTTTAGAACGCACTAAGAACTTACTCAGGCTAAAATTTAAGGAAAGCTTTATTTTGTACTCTTGCTTTTTACTTTTACTTTTTCATCTTCTCAGTGCTCCTTAAAACGCTATTGAATTTTAATCCTCTGTTAAAACTTGTGTTTTATAATAGATTACAAAATATGAGTTTCATGTCTGCAGACCGAAACAACATTCCAAAATAATTTACGTTGTCTTATTTTGTGCTAGGTAGGTAGGTAGGCAGGTAGGTATATACTTTGGTCACTGACACTGACTGATGCGAATGGAGACTCAGTGGAGCTCAAGTAACCTGACAGATGCAAGCGACAGGCGATTATTTCAGGTTTACTGCGTGATCGTTTCTGTCAGGTTTCATGGGACTATAACTAGCCATGGAGAGCTGATATAATATAATAATTAAAAAGTTTTGACGACTCAAACCTTAGTGAGTCACTTAAGGTACATTCTTATATCTCATGAATGATGCATAAAAGTTATTACATTTGTTACACTTGTGCGTTCTTAATTTGTGGCGTGGAAATCTTACTGGGCAGGTTGAATTCACTCTACTTCTAAAAAGCCCTTTCTGTTGTCTTCATGCCACACTTGAATGTAAGAAATGTTGTTGATGAAATTAACACCATCCCATTTTAAAGGCTCTCACTTTGGCACTGTAGGAGGATCACACAGCATCACTCTCACACCTTGGATGCCACTGGCTGATTCTATAGCTGTCTTTATTTGGCCAGCAGTTTCACCATCATTACCAGAGTTCAGATACGCCTTGATATGATTCTTGAAGGTGGCAGCTTGTCAGTGACATGAGCCCTTTCTGCCCTGGGGGGTCTGAAAAATCGACTCTGACTGATACGTTGTGTCTTTTGGCTAGTTCTTTCATTGCCAGCAGGTTGAATGCGTTGTGATAGCATCCAGCGTTGTCTGGATTTCAGGCCTCTCAGCTTTAAGTTGCCTCACAACATCGTCGATTAATGCCAGTACTGAATAGCTGTCTTGAGAACAGTTTTTGGAAGGTATGGACAAATGGCATAATCTCTAGCAGACCTTCTCGGTTGGTCATAGCCACTGCAATGTGCCACGAAATGCCTCTCTTCCTAAACCATTCAGATTGACATTCACAGTACTTCCTAGGCAAAAAGTTCATGGCCAAATCTAAAACTATAAGTATGGAGGCTGGGTCAAGATCATGGAGTAGGTTTAGCCGAGCTTCGTCTTGACTGATGGCATGCAGTTGGTGAGCTTTCCAGGCCTGGATTAGAGATGACAAATTCCACTGATTTCTTTCTTCTCTTCACTGTCAAGGGCCAAAGGATCTTTCAAAGCCAATTCAACTTTAGCAAACATGAAAGGAATCAACTCACACTTGTCGCATCTTAGGTCGTGTTGATGATCACACTCAGTGGTAAAATCTTTGTTACTTTGATGGCAAAAGCCCTGCAGTGGTCGGAGACACGTGAGCTTGTTGACACATGCACCGAAAATATCCAGGGAGTGGATGTCATGTTCTGGCAAAGTTATATAGAAAGGAAACTGTTGGTAAACTAGTTGATACTACTTGTGAGAAGAAAATTTGAAGCATGATTCAAGCAGTTGAGAAAAGAAAATGCTTCAATCTTTCCTTGTGAATGCACTCAACTTATCAATCATCGCGCTCGCAGAGAAAAGGGAGACCAAAGCATGGCTTAAATTTTTGTGTTCCTTGGAATAGTTATCTTGACTCCTCCTTAGTACTCGATTGAGAAAAGTACAATTAAAAGAAAAAGATTCTCTCTGTCACTCTCTAACCCTGCCACGTTGTCATTGGGCAAAGTTGCTCACGTCGTGCAAATTTGATCACTATCTGAAGTGAAGTTACAGTTTCACTGGAGAAAATCTGCCTTGTTGTGCTCCAATGACTAGCATTGTTGAAGGAGTCAACAAGGGCCTCCACCAGTGATTTATCAACATTCTCGTCTTCTTCTTTTACTTGTCTATGTTTTACTAAACCGTTGCTTATAAAGATAATCTAAAGGCCCTTAAAACTGTGAGAACTCTAGTGGCAGTCAATTTTTGGTTTTAGGGGGAACTTTAGCACGAAGAAAATCAAATATTAGCATTCGCTTGATTCTTGAGCTCATGAACTTGATATACAAGGTTTGCTAAATCAACTCCCAATTCAATTCAATTCTTTTATGTATTCATACTATAAAGGCTATTTAAATACAACTTATAATGTAAAGGAGTGACAATAATTAAGTATTAAGAAGTGTTAAGCCATTAACGAATAAATTCGTATTTGAGCGGTGGCCAAAGTAGCAAAAGCTTTCTGGTTGGAAACCGCCATGATCCTAGTGCCTTCTGTAGCGCGTTGTACTTAGTCTGGTAAAAATCGACCATTATTTCTCGCAAATTGGCAGCATCTTTGAAGGTGGGGTGAAGCTTGATCACGTGCCTGAAAACATCAGATATTGTGGTGGCATTAAAGTTTAGAGTTAGGTCACTGAACGTCACGGTATGGAAAGGCACCGTTACCGATGTACATAATGTCTACAAACAAGTCCTGAGCATCCTTTAAAAGAGTTGCATGATATGGAGCAACAAAGACAGGTGACAGTAAGTTCTCTTTTCCTTCCATTATGTTTCGAAGTAAATTCATGGTCTTCTGGATCTTGTTCATTTTCTTGCATCTTTCTATAATTTCTGAAAGTCTTGTATTTGAATTATCAGTTCTAACTCTAGGTGGTTTTTCCCATGATTTACCGGTGCCATCTGCCTCTTGCATTGTATTCTGTAGAATTAGCTGCTGCTGGAGACTTTTCAGCCGGTATTAAACTGGCTTTTCCTGATTGTGAATTTCCCCTGGGATACATCCCATCCATCTTCCACCTTCATCTTCCTTTGGCCATATGTACGAAAACTGCAATGTTTACAAAAACTGAAAATAACAAAAATTGCAAATTTTCCGAAAAATTGGAAAATTCGCTGAGTCCGTGAAAAGCAGAGGGCCCCAACAAAAATGGCGATTTTTACGAAAAATGTGGAAAGTACTAGAATTGAGAATTTTCTGAAAAATTAGAAAATTTGTTGAGTCAGTGAAAAGCAGTAGACGAGGACCTTGTGAGGGCCCCAATGAAAACTGCGATTTTTACGAAAATTGGGAATTTTGCAGAAAAAAATGGAAAATTCGTTGAGTCAGTGGAAAGCAGTAGACGAAGAGGTTGAGAGGGGCCCAACGAAAACTGTGATTTTGCAAAAAATTGGAAAATTTGTCGAGTCAGTGAAAAGGGTAGACAAGGAGGTTGAGAGGGCCCCAACAAAAACTGCGATTTTTACAAAAAAAAATGCAAAAGTGATGGAAATTGGCGAGCCTTGTAAATAGCCAACTGGTTTGCGTTCGGCCAGTTGGGATTCTTATCATGTTATGTTGTTTGAATTATTTGTTTTTGCTCATACAGTTTGGAAAGCGCATTTGGTCATATCTACCAGTACATGTTAATATGCGCTACAGAAATATAAATTTTCATTATGTGAAGATCGCATCACACACAGGTATATCACGAACCAACAACATGACCAGTTTCCAGTTGGCTTGTTAGCTCAGTTGGTAGAGCGCTCGCCGGTATCGCAGAGGTCGTGGGTTCAAATGCTGTACGAGCCTGAATTTTTTTCAGGCTTTATTTTCACTACTCCTTGAGTAGTGTTCATAACTTGTAATGGTCATTCACATATTCATTATTTAATCTGCAGCTCAAATATGATTTTCATATATTCACTCTCACTTATTATTATTATTATTATTATTATTATTATAAGAAAAATTGGAAAATTGGAAAATTCGTTATAGTAATAATAATAATAATAATAATAATTAAAAATTTATAACGCGCCCCTTCCATGCAAATATGATCAAGAGCGCGTAACAACTGATGCTTAAATATTAAAAGTAAGTAAAAATAAAAGCTAAAATGAGCATAATAATTAAGGCTAAAAGTAGACAACGCTAAAAATTAAATAAAACACTAAATATATTATATAGTAGGTTAAAAAACATTACACATCAAAAGCTATTCTAAAAAGATGCGTTTTAAGTAAGGATATAAAACGTTCAAAATTGTCCTCAAGGCGGATATGAAGGGGCAGATTGTTCCATAAATTAGGGGCCGCAGATGAAAAAGCACGATCCTTTAAAGTCTTTTTCAGTTTTAAACTGGGATACTTTAAGAAAAAACCGCTAGCTGAACGAAGATGATAGTGCAGCTGTTCTTTAATAGCAATCAGATCAGTCAAGTAACCAGGTGCGTGACCATAGATAGCTTTAAAAGTAAGAAGAAGTATTTTAAAATCAATACGAAATTTGACAGGGAACCAATGTAACGAACACAGTACTGGTGTTATGTGGCTGTACCAAGGAACATTAGATATAAGCCGAGCAGCTGCATTCTGCAAGCGTTGCAATTTAAGTAGATGAACAGAGGGTAGACCAAATAGAAGGCTGTTGCAGTAATCAATACGACCTATAACAAGAGCGTGGACCAAAGTGCGTGCAGATTCCTGACTGATACTTTCGGATACGCCGAATGTTATATAAATGGAAAAACCCAGATCTGCAAACTTTGTGGATCTGCTCCTGGAGATTCAGATTAGAATCGAACCATGTCCCTAAATTTCTTGCCACAGTGACAGGAGCAATGTCAATGCTTCCTACGGTGAGGCTATCAATATTTACTTTAGATAGTTGCTGTTTGGTACCAATCAACATAAACTCAGTTTTATCGTCGTTAAGTTTAAGCTTATCCGTAAGCATCCACGTACAAATGTCCAATGTACAGCACTCCATGGCAACGACCGCGTCAGCCTGATTAGTAGCTGAGTCAGGACTAAATGACAGGTAAAGCTGGGTGTCGTCAGCATAGGCATGTGCCTGAGGTAGATGGTATTTGATGACTTCAAAGAGTTTACTGGAGTAAATAGTAAACAACAATGGCCCTAAACACGGCCCTTGTGGAACGCCGTAAGGTAGCCTAAAACTGTCAGATATACAGCCATTTAGCGAGACTCGCTGCGACCTGTGGTCTAGTGGCTTAGTGGAATGATCGTGACAGACTGGACAAAAGTGCCAAAATTTGTACACATGTAGCTTAGCGCTAGTTAATCAATTCTAGGATGTGTGCCCAATCCAATCGCCTATCGTTCTCATTGTGTGGCTTACACGAAGTGTAAACCACTCTATGTCATCGCCCAAGATATATATTCCTGGCTTTGTCACGGTAAACAAAGAGCTTGTCACGTGGTTTAGCTAGGTTCCAGTCTACGCTCGGCTATGTCACATAAGCTTCAGAAAGCGGCCATTTTGTATTTGTTCAAATTCAGTTATTTGTTCATCTTTGTTGCTTCGATTTCACACGCCAGCTTACCTACAGTTGGCTTGTCTTCTTAGTGCGGATTAGAGCGAGGATTTGTACTCACGCAGGGCAACATTCCGACCTTTGGAGTCATTTATTGACTCTTGCGAGATAACATTTGTATTAATGGCTTGAATCTGACAGCAGACCTGCTTGAAAGTGTCTGAAAGTATTTGGAGGCCTCTGAAATTACTTGAAAGGAAAAGAGATTCTTCTTTGCTTGTGTTGTCCTTCCGATGCTGTTGCAGTTGAATTGGACAAACCATGCGCGCACAGTTGACAAGATCAAGTCAGAAGTAAGTGAAATTGGAATCTCTGTTGAACAAGAATCGGCTCTCATGACAATTTCCTTATAAGAAAAGATGCTTTGTCGCGTTTCAAAGATCGTTTTTGGAATATAATGGTAATATGAATGTCTTTTATTTAAGCTTACCAACACTGAAACAAGTTGTTGGACAATACAAAATGTCGAATGAAGTAGTGTTTTGGTTTACCGAATTTATAAGGTGGTATATACATAGTGTTACAACTGCTGAAAAGTTAAGACTGTCAAACCCGATTGCAGGACAATATTTGCTAATTATAAATAAAAGAAGCATTGATAACCTAGAATGAGTTAGAGTGCAGGCTTTTTGTTCTGTTTACTGTTTCTGGAATCTATTATGGTGTCAGGCCATCTCTATTGAACTTTCTCTTAGATAAGACACTCCAGGTCAAATTATAAATCTTGTTGGCTTAAAAATTATTGGCAATGTTAATGTAATGTTAGTTCAGAATACTATTCAACATATCATTCATTAAAAATATTGCTTTTGTTCTGATCTTGTTCTGCACCTATCTTTTCTTCCTAAATTTTTCCATTTGCAACCCCATAACCACCTATCTCAACTATTTTTTCTGTGTTCTTTATTTAAAATACAGTCCCACAAAACCCAAATACTATTGTCAACGTTTTGGTCTCAACCAACTGAAAGTAGAACTTTTGTGGCCTAATGGACAGCAAGTCCTAGGCTCAGCATTATGTCACTTTACATGTATGTATTGTCCAAAATTAGTCATACATTTAAACCAAATCAAGCTCCAATGGTCTCTAGTGTAGGTTACATCATTTGCTGAATGTCCCGGCCCTTCCTTTAAGATTTGTGTTCATGTGCTGGTACACAAAATGCAAAAACAATATTCATATGAAATGCTTCCCTAGAGTTAATTTCACATCACTTGCCTTGGAAAAGAAGATCAACCTATAAACAAGTTTCAGAACTCAATTCCACTTGGTTATGTAAACAAAATCATGACTGAATATGGGAGATGGGAGATGGGAGATGATGCTGAGATTTTTAGCTCTTAAAATCCTCACTTTCAAAGTGACGCTACATGTACAACCTTTGTTGTGAAAATGAGACTTTTGCATAACAAAGATTGTATGCATTGGGGGAGCAGGGTTGGTGCAGTGGGGAGAGTGCTTGCCTTCCATCAATGTGGCCCAGGTTCGATTCCCAGCGTCATAAGTGGGCTGAGTTTGTTGGTTCTCTACTCTGCTCCGAGAGGTTTTTCTCTGGGTACTCCGGTTTTCTCATCCCGCCAAAAACCAACATTTGATTTGATTTGATTTAGTCTCCTAGTTTGCAGGAACTCAGAAAATAGTGGTCTATTGTACGCTAGTTATCTTGTTTTATTGATTGACAGGAACAATATGGAAAACTATCTAACTGATCACAAGTAGCTCTACTAATAGAAACTTGATAAGAGAACAGATAGATACTAATAGTTTTTCAGCTTCATGTTGAAGCAGCTAAATTTTGTAAGCCACACATGTACGCATTGCGGACCTATTTTTTTTATTAAGCAATCAAATATCTCGCGTAATACCGATGATGGTGTAAATATAAAAAGATAGAATTTTACTATTAATGTCAAGAAAATAGGAAATAACCCTTTTAATCTACAGAATTTCAAATATTCAAAAGGGACAGTAGTTATTGCGTTCGAGAAAGGAGAACGCACACCTAATTTGGTGTTGTTTTCCTTGTGTTCCTTGTGCTTGGTGTTGCTGTGCACGACAATACTGTAAGAACAATACTGTAAGGACTCCAAAATTCTTTTTCAGGGGTGAATTTATCGGGGGAAGTCGGAAAGTAAAGTCGGAACGGTCGGGTAATAATAATAATAATAATAATAATAATATATTATTATTATTATTATATTATATAGCGCTTATTCCAAAAAGTCCATAAGCGCTTCACAGTAATTATAACAAGAGGCTACAATTAGCCTAAACCCGGGCTTGCAAAAAACAGTATTGTATCCCTAACTTAGCGCTAAACAAAAGAATAGAGGGAAGTCTGTCTTTCTTACATCGGACGCATTGTGTTTAGCTTGTGTTGGAGTCTATTTCTTTAGACCCCTATCAACATATATTCCTCTAAAATACAGCTCAACCATTGAGCACAATAATTATAACACTTGTAAAAAACATTTCTAAAAGAACAAGAAAAAGAGAAACAGAAAAAATAAAGCCCGTGACATATACCACTGAAAGACATCGAACCCGGGTTAGCTGCGTCACAGGCAGGAACAATGACCTTTAGGCCACAGAGGTTTATCGTTATGCAAGATGATAAAAATAGTGTATTGATTCCGAAAAAAAAAAAAACTAAGCACACTTGTTTTCGCTTCGATGGATAATTGTTTGAGAAAGGAAACGCTTATCGAACGATGTAGGATTTTTTCGCATAAATGTGAATGGAGTCTCGGTGAAATGTGAGTAGAAAATTAATTAGCAGAGTGAAACTGTTTACAAATACGTCAATCCAGGGTCATTTGAAACACAAGAAAGGAACGTTTCTGGACAGTTTCAAGGGACGCTAGTACATTTGTAAAATATAATCGCTTACCATTCAAAAATTAAAGTCCAGAAATTGAGATATTGTGGCAAAATAGTAAATAAACTACCTGTCAAAGTCTCAGGGGTGTGTGATATCCCGTACTTGAGTTATTCAACAAAATGTACATCTCAATGGAGCGGATACGGGAACACGGCAGTCCATCTGGAGTTAAATTTTGGTCATGTTAAAAGCTTTCTTCTCGCTGTTGAACTTGCAAACATTCGTATAGACACTTGTCTTAACATATTAGTTGTTCAGACTTCAAAGACACAAGGTGAATCGACGTTTTCCGATACGTGACAACATGCATCACTGTTGTTAAAAATAGTTAGCGCTTGCACAGAAACGCCGGAAGTGCCATTTGTGGATGATACTCGACGACGAAAAAGAAGAACCGTCGGTAGTTTAAGACCCGGGTGCTGCGCGAGACGCGCGCAGCCCGGGTAAAAAGGTTGTTTACCTTTTTTCCTGAATAGGAGGCCTCGGGCCCGGGGGTGGTTCAACGGGCCCAGAGTTTATTAATGTGATTGCAAGCATTGCCGCGGCTGCGGTTATGAAGAGGATGATCTGATAACAAAGAATATGGTGAAAGATGCTGATTGAACGGGTCGGGATTAGGAGTAATTTGTCGAGCTCAGAAGTGCTTAGAAGCGTTAGTCAGATGGATTATGTAACTAATAAAGTTTTCTGGAAGTAGGTATACTATTTGCGTATGTGAATACAATGTGATGTACAATAGAAAATGTTGTTTGCGTAGACCATTTAGTGTTAAAGAAAATAAATACCTTCACGTCCATGGTGTGAAATATGACGATCTAGCAGATTTGTTGCGAATGGTTTCATGGGAACAAGGAGTGTTGTAGATTTGATTGGCAGTTGATGTGAGAGCAAAGACACGTCTGTTGAGCTGAGAGAACGTTTTTTAGCGTTTATTTAATGCTTGATGATTTTGGTCTGTAACAAAGGAAGAAAAAATTGTTTTCTTATGCATAAATTTAAGAATTGTGTGCAAGACAGAAGAGAAATGGCTGTGGTTGTTGATGCCTTCGAAGGTTGTTGACTTTTGATATGGCGTGTCGTTGGGAGTTGTTGTGAAACGAAAAGTTGCGTATCAAGTGTCCCTTCTGTAGTGTAACCGGTTGGGATTGTCTATGTTACAAAGTTTATGGAGTTTTTCATCTGGCTTTTCATTGGCGAGTTGGTCTTTATCGATCAGTGAAAGGGAGACTCTTATAGCGCGTCTTGAATGGAATTGTAACGAGAATTTCATAGTGAGTGGATTTACTCAAGAGGGCTGGATAAAGGTTTGTGCCGGGAGTTTTTCTGGGATTTGTTGGTTCATGCAGTTAAATTTTTTTGTTTATTTGTCATCTTATTAATAATTGGGAAAACGTTTTGGATATTCTTACAAAGCATCGAATTTGCGGAGAGCATACATGGTTTATTTTATAATTTTTGATCCAATTTGTGCTGCAAATTGCTCGACATTTGTATTGATTTCGAAGATGGCCACATGAAAATTGTATTGCAGTTCATAGTTTTTTTACTTGGATAAGTTATTCTTTGGAAAGCAAGATGATAGTTGGCCATTGAATATTGAATATTGAATATCGATTGAACAGTAGACCTTTCGGCGTTACGTTCGAGGTATCGACGAGAGGTCGATGTTTGTCGTCGAGGGAGAAACGTGATTAAGTAGGCGAAGGTTTCTTTCGTTTCGTTTTTCTATAGTCGTGAAAGATCTGTGTTAGCAGGCAAGCGTTTGCGTTGTGAATAGTAAATATTGAAAAGAAGATTGTTTGTTTTGTTGAATATTAAATCTGTTGAAGTTATGTGTTTACTGAATAAAACCTGTTGTTTTGGTTTGAAGTTCTTTCAGTTGTTCGTATTTTTTCTTTGTTGTGCCTTTGTTTGTAAAGATTTTCTTTTTATGTTATTATTTTAATGAAGTTCGGATAGTTTTAGAAAATAAGTAGGTTGGAAAGCAAAGTGACCAGTTGATTGACAGTGGAAAGGTTCAATGCCGTTAAATTGTGTTGTATGACAACTAAGGTATAAGTATACGGTCAATCGACGACTCAATTGACCAACAATTGTAAGAAGGTAGTGTTAAGTGCGTTAGTTTGTTTAATGAACTATTCATAAGTGAGAATAAGTGAATTTATTCGCATATCATATATTAAATTTTTAATTGGTTGAAAATGTTAGAGGAAGACAACTGCGTTTTAGAAAGTGTAAGGTTAAACTGTGAAGTTTGCACGAATATTTTGAGGAATATTTTAAAAAATAGTGTTATAAGTTGTTTACCAAGTTGATTGAATACATTATGTATGGTATAGTTAAATCAAGTTATATGCTCTTTTGTTTTTTAAGTGTTTCATAGTGTGTATTATTTCTGTTAAGTAGTTAAAACCTTTTTATACTGTAAACTAGAATGTGTTGAAAAATTTCCTTTTATTGTTGTGTCTCATATAGTTAATGGTATTACTTATTGCATTTTAAGGTTTAAGGCTGGGTATTTTTCGATAAGGTTCAGCGAATGACAGTGAACTTGAGCAAATGTCTTCATATTTGTTCTATTCAAAAGGCATTGTGTCACGAAATCATTACAGTATTGACGGTGGTAAGTCTAGCGAAAAGAGGAACACATTGGACACTGGTTTCAGATGTATTGACAGTTATATCGGCATTACATATTTATATGAAAGGAATAAGAGTTTGTTCGTTTCACGTTTGGTTTTTGATTTTTCGTAAGAACAAACAGACATGAAATGATAAGAATAAAATAAACTTTGAGGGTCGTGAAGGAAGGATCCTAATCCCATTTCCAAGGAAATTATTTTTTTCAAATGCCAGCTCAAATCCTACAATCCCAGGCTGCGTTGCTCAAATTGAAATCCCATGGCTTCTGGCTTGCTGAGCTGTCAGATTTTAGGTAATCAGCGTAAACGGGAAATTTGTTGCTTCTGTCGAACAGGAAACGATAGGAAAGAACAACTTTGGCACATGCAATGCAAAAGACGGGAATGGCCGCGGAAAAAAAATAAATTGCAGTTTCTGCCTACCGTGATCTACAAAAATACGAAAAACGAGCGAAGGTTTCAGATTTATTGCGGCCACATTGACCGCGGTAAAGCCAAAGTTTGCTAAGCCGGAGAATGAAGTTGAAGTATTGGATGTTGGACCAAGGATGATGCGAACTTTGCTAACCTTGGCAACGACGCTAGATAGAAGTCCCGGTCAAAAGAAAGATCGCAACAGACATTCCCATACTTCGGGCTTCAGCGACCTGGTTGTCGATAATGGGTTGAAGTAGGAAAACAAACAATACTGTCTGCGACCAATTATTTTAGATTGTAGCGGTCGGCACTGATACTTTTGCCAAATTATGTCGGAAAAACGGCGAGAAGATCTTTGCTTTGAAGTAAGCTATCGACTGCTAGACGCTGTTCTGGTTTAAAATCTGACGGAGAGTTTATATATTTGGCGAATTTTTTGCTTCGCGAATACAAATGTTTCGCCTTTTCCTGACAAAAACCAAACAAAGTCCACGCTCGATGATAGATCACGTTATGATTACCCGGTGAAATCAGGCACCAACATTTTGCGTCTAATTTTTGGACGCAGAAATTTAAATTTATGAGTCAGGAGCGCAACCTTTCCTTCTGTCATTTCCTCCCCCACTGTCTACCCCCGGGAGAGCTTGCTGGCACGCTAACAGTCGAGTGATTCGGAAATGTGAATGTCATATCAACAGCAAGAATGATGCCTGTTGTCACCTATCGGAAAACGTCTTTTCTTTGAACTTTGAAAGGCTAACATGTTAAGAGAGGTATGTATATAGATCCTTTTCATAATGGCGCCCGACAAATTATGCTTTTATTCTTATGATAATGAGCCCTACTAGCCTCGTCAGCATGTGCAAAATTCAATAGAATTTTTTCATTAAAGTGAGGTTAGTAGGGCTAATTAACACATATACAAAAGAATAATTAAAATCGTCCGCCATTATGAAAAAGGTTTATGAATGTTTCCTTGTTCAGCAGCGAGAAGAAAGCTTTGAACATGAGCAAAATTGAACTCCAGATGGACTGTTGTGTTCGACCGAGACTCCATTAACGTTTATGCGAAAATATGCTACATCGTTCGATAAGCGTTTCATTTGTCAAAGAATTATCGATGAAAGCGAAAATAAGTGTGCTTATTTTTTTCGCAATTAATACAGTATTTTTATGTTCTTGTATAACGATAAACGTCTGTGGTGTAAAGGTCATTGTTTCTGTCTGTGAGGAAGTTAATCTGGGTTCGATGTCATTAAGTGGTATGTATGACAGGTTTTATTTTTTCTGTTTTTCGTTTTCTTGTTGTTTTAGAAATATTTTTTACAAGCGTTATAATTATTGTTGTCAATGGTTGAGGTGTATTTGAGAGGAATAGATGTTGATAGGAGTGTAAAGAAATAGACTCCAACACAAGATAAGCAGAATGCCTGCGATCTAAGAAAGACAAACTTTTGTCTATTCTTTTGTTTAGCCCTAAGTTAGGCATAGAACACCGTTTTTTTTGCAAAGGTGGAGTACGCGGTTTTATTTTGGTAAGTCGTTATAGCGGGATGACATGTAAATCATCGGAAATTGAATTTTGAACTAGTTTGTGTGTAGTTGTCTTATTTTTCTTTGGTAAGAATCGCAGACGTCTTTGGGTTTGTCAGGTGTTTCTTCGGCACGGATGTCTGGTGTACTGTCGCTTCCGTTGGCGGCGATTAGGTAATCATAGTTCGTTTTCCAATTTTTTGAAAGTAGGACTTCCACTTCTGGGTTGTTTTCAGAGACAATGCACGTGAATCGAGTGTCGATGTGTATTCTTCCGCACTTCGTTATTGGCTTCTTCAAAACAAAGCCTAACCGTCACGAACGGAAGTGGCAGTTCAGTTTAGCAGAGGTCCGTGGAAAATAGCTTGCGTAGCTGGCGGTTTTGTCGAGAAGGGCACAAACGAGCAGCGAAGTCGCGAGAAGAATGGTCAGAGGGAAATGCATCGTCGCGGCTTTCGCCGGTCGCCCGCTGCCCGAGAAAGGCTACATAGGGAAGGAACGCCTGACGAGCCCTAAGTTGTCTGCGAAGGAGAATATTGAAACGTAAGCATGAGAGTGTATTAAAGTGCGAGAGGAAAAAGTGAAAGACCTGTCTTTTGTCCTGTCACTTTGGTCGTTTCAATTGGTTATTGAAACGTAAAGTCGTCGTTTGTAATTATGCTGGCTGAGATAAGAAGTCGACGTATCTTAAGAGAAAAAGACGGACTGCAAGCAGTATAATGTGGAGCCCAAAAAAACGGCAATGGACGCCTTTCGGCAAAGTCGAAGTAGGCGTCTAAAATATGTTTGCTGAAGTGTTCAAGATAAATGCTGTAAGAAACGTTTTTGATTATGACGGCTACTCTGGCCAGTCTGATGACCCCTGGGCTGGTCATGTTTTCCTTTCAGTCACGAGACTGTATTATTTATGAGGGGGAGGGGGGGAAGCGGAGGGAAAGTCCACTCTTTGCGTGACTTCTTTTGGCCTTTCAATTGCGATCGGTGTAGTTGGCGGTTTTGTGGAGGAGCGCGGAAGCGAGTAGCGAAGTCGCGAGGAGAATAGCCAGAAGGCAATGCATGTTCGCGGCTTTCGCTGCTTGCCTGCTCCCTGACAAACTGCGAGCTACGCAGGCTATGTGGGGAAGGAACCGGTGATGAGTCGAAAGACGTCTGCGAAGGAGAATATTGAAATGCAAGCATGAGAACGTATTAAAATGCGAAAGGAAAAAGTGAAAGATCCGTCTTTTCTCCTCCACTGTGATGATGTCTGGCTTTGTCATGTTTTCCTTTCAGTCACGAGACCGCATTATTTATGAGGGGGAGGGGGTGGGGGAGGGAAAGTCCTCTTTGCATGACTTCTTTTGGTTTCTCAATTGCGATCGGTGCGAGAAAGTAAATTTCGAAATGAGAATTAGCTATTAATGAATAGACACAATTTATTCTGCTTTTAACAGATAGCAATAGTGGACTAAAAAAATGTTTGCTAAGGGAGCCCTTTTTATGAGGTAATGAATGATGTTATTTGGCGCGAATTCCGTGCACTTAGAATTGCCGTTGGAGATGTAGACATTTGGAATTAATTCAAATTGTTGTGAGATCATTTCATTTTGTAATATATTGTTTGCTTAGGTAGAGTTGAATGGCATAAATTATTTCAAGAAAAAAACGAAGCAAAGGAACGACGTAACGATTAGGGACTATTCAAAATTTTGCTGTTCTTTCCACGGCATTGCTGTTGCATTCAGAGACGTTATGAATAGGTATTTTGATCTTTCTGTTTTCTGTGAATGTAGAAAAATTATAATTGTAGGCAAATTGAAGCGTTTTTTTAATTGGCAATAGTTTGTGAGCAAAATGTTTTTTAACATTTTTCGAAAAATATTCTGCAACACTTGATTGCCAACTGATATTAAATCATTTGTTGTTGTTGCTGACGATTTATTCGTCAATGGCCCCGATTGTATTGTATTTCAAATACCTAAAATATTTTTTTGTTGAAATAAATGGTTGTATTTGTTTGAAACGCATTGCATCGTATGACTTTTTATAAGTTCAAAAAAGAACAATATCGGTCCACTATCGTCTGTTACATTACCCAGCTAGTAGTAAAAAAAGGTTTATTTGTAATTTTCGCTAACTCTTCCTGTGAACGACAAGCACACGAACGATTTCATCTAAAAGCAAACTGTCATGCTTCTTCCAAGATTAGTGCACTGATGAATTCTTTTTGAGTAATCGAAACAATGTCAATGTAAAAAGCTGTTGAGGTATTCCGTTATGCGACTGCGTTCAAAAATTGCAAAAGATTTGCAAATTGATTTGTATGAATAAGGAGTTATTGTACAGAGATCGCCCTCAGTGAAAAATGTTTCCAATTACTTTATTTTTCAAACAGGTTTTTGTTGAACATAGGTTAATTTAGCTCTTGTCAAAATATAAGTCCAATAGTAAAAATTGCACTTAACTTATAATAATTGAAATTGTCCTTCAAGACGAAAACAACGGTTGAATAAATTATCTTCGGCAGTATAAACAAAACTACGCAAAAAATTTTAATCAACGATTGACCAATTAATTTGCAGATAAGTGTAGTGATCAATTTTTCTTGCGAGATGACAGCAATGAGAACCTAAAAAAATTATGTCGGCGCGTTTCTTTATTTCATTAAATCCGTGATTTCCTGAAGAATCGTTGAAAATCTAGTTTAGTAATTAGTATGTGATTACTTTTTGAGTTATCTATTGTAATTAAAGAACCGTTGAATGCAATTCTTTTAGGTTATCATTGCTTATGATCTTGTAACAACAATTCATCAATATACTTATCTTCAAATTGATTGATCGATTTTCCATAAAGTGTTTTAGCTGCTATTTGTTTATACTGCCGGAAATAGTTTATTGAAGTGTTGTTTTCATAAAAAATTCTTTTTCTTTTGAAGAGTGATTCTAATTGTTACAACTTAAATGCATTTTATAGGAGTTCACTTATATTTTGACAGGCGCTAGATTAAGCTATGTTCAACCAAAAGGTGTTTGAAAAATAAGATAATTGGAAACATTTTTCACTAAGAACCATCTTTGTACGATAACTCCTTATTTACACATATGAATTGGAAAATGTTTTGTAAGTTTTGAACGTAGCCGCATAATGCAATACGTCAACAGCTTTTTACATTAACATGTTTTTGATCCTTCAAACAGAATTCATCAGTAGACTAATCTGGAAACATGCACGACAATTTGCTTGCAGATGAAATTATTAGAGTGGGTGTGGTCCGCAGGAAGACTTAATGCAAGTTACGAATAAAGGTTCTTCCACTACTACCTCGGTCATGTAACAGATAATGGTCGACTGATATTGTTCTTTTTTCAACTTATGAAAGTCATACGATGCAATGCGTTTTAAACAGAGGCAACTATTTATTTTAATATATAAATATTTTAAGCATATGTGCACTTTACATATAAGAGTCACAAGTCAAGTCTAATTTGTCTCATTTCAATTGAATTTGGACAGTCAGTTTATTAACTTGCCTTCAGTTAAAGACTGCTAGGGAACAGCAATAACGTAATTGCAACACTTTTTTTGTTGAAAGGCAATTTTGTACCATAGCTCGGTATAAGCCAGCAAATTTTATAATGTTTTCTAATTTTTAAACGTAGTTCAATAAAGAAACACGTCAATAGTTTTTTTAAGTTATTATTGTTCTAATGACGCAACAACAATTTATGAGCAGAATGATCTTAGAACAACTATCAGAGCGTGGTTAGAGATAAAATTGTCGAGATAAAATTTCTGTAGAAGTTATTCTGTGGAACAATTAATGAAAATAAGAAATACCTCCGACACCGTTAACACGACTTGCATAAGTGGTGTAACAGGTGATGCCTAGATTGCTGACATTTACAATGAGTAGTATAGTGTTTGGGGGTACCAGATCAAAAATGGGGTGTTTTAGCAAAATGATCTCGTATTCTGGAATATATAGTTATTTAATTTGATGGAATATATAGTTATTTAATTTGATGGAATATATAGTTATTTAATTTGATGGAATATATAGTTATTTAATTTGATGGAATCTATAGTTGTTCAATCTGATGGAACCAAGGTCTGCACACTTCATCTATAGTTTATAAAAATGCGTGACTTTCTCGGAAAAATCACCAAGCGTGACATTCTCGGAAAAACAGGAAATGAGTCATCGCCTATAGCTATTATTTGAAGCAATTAAAGATGCAGAAAAAAAAAATAGCAAAACTGGTGGCCACCAGAACCTCTCATGAGGGACTTAATTTGGAATTTGAATCACCACCCGTCCCTCATGAGAGGTTTTTTTTGTTTTTTTTTTTTAATTCCCACCTCCACACCACCAGAGCACTATCATTTATGTCTTTCCCACCTCCACTCCGCTCTGGCCCTATCAGACCCTCTTGGGGCCAAGTATTTGTTTAATTGTTTTTTTCACCCTCCGGCTTGAGATTGAACCGGCACTTCTGAGAAGCCGAAGCTTAACTATAGCTCTACCCAACAATCCGACACCATCTCAGGGTGATTTTGTTATTTTTCATTTTTTATTTTTTTTTATTTTTTCAACCCATGGAATAACGGCGGGGGTTTTTCATTATTCCATGGGGTGGCTTGTATACATTTGGCTAACGAAAGGCCCCCGCTTTTTCCAATCGTTAGATACTCTGCATACAAGCCACTCTTTATCTGTGTGAAACAACCCTTATATTTGCGTTTGTATTTTCATTTTTATGCTTGTGGTACATAAATGAAATTTTCAAAGATAAAAAATAATACGCATGTGTAAAAAGCGAAAAAATCTAGAATCCCCTAAACATAGTGACGTAGTTTGGTGACTCATTCGAAAGGGAATCCCCCAACAAATGTTCCTGTCTCATATGTTAATTCTTCGGGTAAAGGGTCAGAAAGAGGGCAGTGATTTAAAACTCACAATACTATCCTGAACTGGGCAAATCAGTGGGTTTGAGGCGATAAAAACACCACAACAGCTAGATTCCATAATGTCCATATGCATAGCTTGTCACGCCATTATCATGAATATACCGCTTGTCGTCAAAGCAGCTGAGTGATACTTTATTTATCTCATAACTTCCAAGTTGATGGTTCTGACTTCTGATTGTTTTCATTCTATGATGCATCTGTTTATTATCAAATAGTGTCTCTTTATAATTTTCATGTTTGATGTTATTCTTAATAATATTCTTACTAATACCTTTTGCTGTCTTCCCTCCATTTTGGTTATCTTTCATATAGCTATACATTTTCGATCTCAGTCCTACGAATTCACATATTGGGACTCCAGCAGCCTCATCTTTCATCTTACCAATAACTTTCTTATTGGTCTTATCGGAGAATGGCGAGCTTTCAGGATAGTCACTGTTATCGAATTTATCTTTATCATTCCAGAAATTCCTATAGATGTCTTGGGTTTCAATTTCATAGGTCAGTGAGTCTGTGTCTGTGAATAATAATTTTGCTTCATCTCCATATTTCTCTTTGATGTAGTTGTAATGGAAATCGTACATCAGTGTCTTGCTAAGGTCTAGAATACACATCCCCACGTATGCTGGCCGGTTTAAAGTAAGTGTTTCTTTTATCTTATGAACAGCTACTAGATTTTCATCGAAGATTTTACTGCTAACATAAGTGGGTTTACTAGCTAATTTCAATAGCTTCTTCTCATCAGTCACCAATCTGACGTCTACTCGCTTTCTGAGGTTTTCCATCGTTTTGCCAAATACACTGTTATTCATCAGCTTGAAAAAGTCTTTCTCAAAGGCATTTTTTAGCATTCTTACGTTTTTCAGTATTGAAATCAATATATTGCCTAAGCCAAGGGGATTGATTGAATTCTAACACTCGATGGACTTTAGTTATTTTCAAACCGAGATCAGTGTATAATTGGAGGTTCCTATAATGGAGCACGTATTTTTCTTTGTTGCTTAATGTTGGTATTAGTTTATGTACCAGACCAGTTGATATATTGAATTTGCTAGCTATTTTCTTACAATAATCTGATAGCATGTCCCCAGTCACTTTAATCTTTTCCGGCCCAAGTGGGTAGTCATTATGTAGATCATGTAACTCTTGGGGTATTTAAGGTCAACTTCAAGTATCAAACCTTTGTTGCTGTCTTCTTTATACTTAGCCAGGTCTAAATTATTGATCTGTTTTTGTGTCAACCATTTGAAACCACCAGTTGGTAAATATTGACTCATAGCCCAACCATACAAATTATTAGCATCAAGATACATTATGTACTTCGAGGGCGCCTTCTCGTCGTAATCTTTCATGTACTTGTTATTTGCTTTGCCGTAACGGTTGGCTATATAACTGATACCACCACGTAGGCCCTTTTCAATGAATTGAAACATATCAATGTCTGTCATCAATTCTAATTTTATGTCAGTCATTTTAAGCATGGCGTCCCAAGATAAACCGGGAGATGTGAAATAGTGACACGGGTCCAGTTTATAGTACTCAAGGCATGTTTTTCTGAAGTTTTCAAATACATCAGCCAGTAGGAGTACATCTGTTTTAAGGTACAGATCATGATAATCACCCATGTTTTTCAAAGAGAATGCTTTCCAAACAGTCTGAGCATGCGTATAGTCTTCATCTGATATATGCGTATCACTCAGTATGCTATAGAATTCTTCTTTTGAGGGCAGCTTCTGATTGAATTGATCAAAGCTGTCCATGAAGTCGTATGGATAAACACCTTTTTGTGCCACCAGATTAAGATCATTTCCCTTGAACTCTTGTGAGGTGTATTTCAAGGCTTCTTTAGGTAGATTGCCTACAAGTTTTTCCAAACTGGAGCTCATGAACTGGAAACTATCAAGAAATGTTAGGTGATTGCCAAGCATGAAAGCCATATACTTCTCCATGTTATTTGGGATAGCATTGATGTTCATTTGACAGTCTTCACCTTTCTTGTTTTTGTAAGTGTGCTTCTTAACAATGGCTCCAATCTCCTGCATAATAAAATGACTATCATAGCCTCTTAGATTGTGAAATATGACTGGTATCTTTATTTCTTCTGGGTTCACTCTGAGTTTCAGATTACAATCTTGGTGAGCAGAACCTCTGTATTTACCAGTAATGTGACAATGATCTCGGACTCTAATATCCTTTTCAGTATACTTCTTATCACAGATGTGACACATTTCAGCTTTTTGGAATTCTTTTTCATCATCCTCAGTCATTTTCAATGGTTTGTTAAAATTTTTTTCACAACATTCTTGCAATATTTGACCTCCTCCAGCATAGCTTCCATGAATTTGTACACAGCCTTTTCACCCCTGTATATTGCTGCTGGTTTGCTGTATTTATCATCATAACAACAAACAACTTTATAGCCGTAGCCACAGTCAGTATGCTTCTGAGAAGCCTCTGTATATGATTTATCACTGTTGGGTTGGCAACCGTGTATTTTTTCAGTGATGGCCTCAAAATCAGCATAGATCACAAATGGTACCTGCTGTTGTTTATGAAAGTTGTTGAATTTCAGTATGTTGTTATCTTTGTTTGGCATTTTTATTGCCTGTGTGCCATTTACTTGCATGCAGTTGCCCTTGTGATCATTCAGAACCCTTTCAGAGCTGAAACATTGAAGACAGTGCATACAAAAGTGTTTTCTTTCTTTGTGCTTTGTTTGATTGTACATGAACTTATTGAAATCTTTGATTAGCACATAATGCTTGTTTTCATTTTCAGTTATTAGAAGCAGATTCAAGCAGTCTGCATATTTCTCTTTTGAAACAAAAATTGGATAAGGTTGTTTCTCCTCATAACCGAATACATTGATGTTGATCTCATTTTGTTTTTCAATCTGATTGTAATGTTTGGTAGTCACTGGAAATTCAATCCCTGTATAATCCAATTTTTCAATGTATTGCTTGTCTGATTTTTTAACCCTCTGTGGGTATTTCTCTTGTGGGTTCAGGTGTCTGATGTGGCACCATCCTCATTTTTCAAGTTAATTAAACCCTTCGCACTGTTTCTGAGTTCATTTGGTAGTTTTATGTATGAGGAGCCTCTCATTGGCGCATATTTCACAACATTAAGATAATGACTATCAACTGAATCAACAGTCCAACCTGAACCTTCAGATACCCAAACTGCAATCTTATTCATTATTTGGTCTTTTGACAACTGTAGTGATTCAGTTACTTCCAGATTATTCACAATTGTTTGAGCTGCACTGTTGAAATATGCTGTTTTAAACTCTAATTGTCCATCAGTCATTTTTACAAATGTTACCTTTAGCGTTTCAATGAATTTCAGTCCTTTCATTTCATTCAACGATTTTATAATATTATATGCAACAGCCTTTCTTGTGTTTTGCAGTTGCGCAAGCGGGTCTTTGTTATTTTTTATACTGATTTCAAAAGACTCAGTGAAACCTTTTAAAGCTTTCTCTGTTTGTACAATCTTAGTCCTTGGCGCAGGCGTTGGTTTCTGAATCACCTGTTTGGTTCTCGGTGCTGGGATCGGTCTCTTTTTCAATTGTTCTATTTCTTCCAACCATTCTTTTGGTGGAGCTGGTAATCTTTTCCTCTCAAAATAATCAACCAATTCTTTCACAGTTGGTCTTTTCGTCCTTGGGGCGGGAATCGGCCTGACAGTCCTAGGTGCAGGAATTGGTCTTGTTCTTGGTTTAGGCACAGGTTTTGTGTCATCAACTATAATAACTTTTGGCTTCTGTTGCTTCAACAACAACTCGATTAGCTTAGATTTGCTCAATTTTTTAAGACTTTTCTTGTCCATATTACTACTAGTTTCGATAATTTTTTCCATTTATAATGTATCTATAGTTATTATTTCTTTAATACATTTCCGTCTGCGTTTAAATATGGTTGAGAATTCAATTGATCCAATTACTGGATCCTTTTGAATTGTAATTATTGAAGAATATTTTTTTGATGTTTTTTTGTTTTAATATGACAAGATTTTCCTGCCATTGTGTAGTTACGTCCTGTCTTACATATGTTACAGTACCATTCTTTATTTAGCATATAGGTAGTCTTGTGTTTTTTTCTTTCCTCATCACTGAGAACTCTAGGCCTTCCACGACCTCTTTTAACATTTTTATTTTCCATATAATATATATACTATATTTTATTTTTATATCAATTTAATTTTCTTTTAAATCTTTCCTTCGTGATAAGTATAATTTGCTTTCTTCCAAGTGCTTGGTTATTTCATAAATAAGGTCTTCGAAACAATTGCTCATGATGTACTTACACTTATTTTTCTCATACATTTGCTTCATACTTTTTTGTTTATCTGACACTTGATACACACCAGTTGGACTTTTGAATTCAAGACATAGAGCATTGTATTTTCTAGTGGGATTCAACAGCATTAAATCACACTGTCCAGCCATATATCCTTTCTTATAACTTCTGATTCGCATGTTTGAGCTTATTTGATTTTCACCTAATCCCGCCACCATTAAAGCATCTTCATATTTTTTTCTGATGAATGATACAATCTTGCAGTGCAGATCATTTTCACTTTCAATCATCAGCATGTTATTACTTCTATCATTGAACTGTTTGTAATATCCCTGTTTTCTGATTGATGGTAATACTTTTGATGTAACCCAATGTTTGAATTTTATGGCTTCTTGTTTTTTGGAAGACAGTATAAGGGAATAAAATCCTGATTCATTTATAAAAAAAACATTTATAAGACTGTTTGACCTGATGGACACTTTCGGTCCCTCTGCTTCCGACCTGATGGACACTTTCGGTCCCTCTGCTATTCGTCATTATTTTGAGGTCTATCAAGATTTTATCATCAGGTACAACATAATTTCTAACCGCTCTTTGTGGATTTTTATAGTCAAGAATTTTAGCAATGTCTCTTCCTCTGAACCAAACGTTATTTTTATCATCAACATAACAGTCTATTGACACATCTAATTCTTTGTTATCGTAGGAATATTTTTGCATTTGTATATTATATTATATTAATTTATTTTTTAATTCATTTTCGACCTGTGTTTAAATATAGTCAGGAATAATAATATTCTTGGCTACATATAATAGCAAATAACAGATATACTGTAGGTCTCCTTCACATATATGTTAGATAATTTTCTCTTAAAACAATTTCATATGTCTTTTAAATCCTTGAACGGTATCCAACTGTTAAATTCGTCACTGTAACCCTTCCACTTCACCAAAGCTTGTTTCTTCTTGTAATCTCTGCGAATGACTTTATCAATACGGAATACATCCTGTCTGGCTTTCAATAATTCAGCTTCATAAAAACTCCCTTCAATATCTTCTCCTCTAAGATCTTTTAGTTTGTAAGTGATTGGATTAGTGTATTGGATTTTATCAACTGTAAACACTTCTTCAGTCCAATTTGGTGTATAGCCCTTGTCGAACACATTCCGTTTATACTTAGATATTCGGACCTTGTCACCTATTTTGAATTTCGGTTTCTGTTTTAATGTTTTCATATCACCATACAAATTGAAGTAAACAGTTCCTTCATTCCTCTTATCAGATGCTTCAACGGGTGTCATCTTTGTGCTTGAATGTTTGGTATTATTATACTGTTTCACTAATTTTGGTAACATGTCTAAATACTGTGTATTACCTTGAACAGTGAACTGCTTCCACATTTTGGACTTCATTGTCCTATTCCATCTTTCAACTACTGATGACTTCTCTTCATTCTCAGTTGAGTACATCTGTACACTATGTTTCTCTAGCAAGTCCTTCAAGTGTTTGTTGTAAAACTCTTTTCCCTTGTCGACCCATAAATACTGTGGTTTTCTGCCTTCCTTGAATATTGTTTTGAATGGTTCAGTGACAGATTCACCTTTCTTATCCTTCAATGGGACAATCCAACCATATTTGCTGAAGACATCAATGACCATAAGAAGATATCGATAACCTTTATTCCATTTACTGAACTGTTGCATTTCAACCAGATCACTTGCCCATATTTCATCAATTTTATTTACAATCACACGCCGCCGAGTGAAATTTCGTTTTATGGGTGCATGTAATTCATCAGCTAGTTTTTCTTGCCAGTTTTCTTCACTCGACGGCTTTTTCCGTTTTTTGAAACACCAAGACCTAATTTCTGTTTTTTGTCAATTAAGAATCTGGCACTTTGACCCCATTTTGGCATCTCACCATATGGTATTTGATCAAGTGACTCGACCATTGTTTTGTCACAATCACCTTTATTTTTTCCCATATCATAACATATATCGTGATATGCTGCTATTTCATCTACCTTGTTGTAAGGTTGGACATACCATTTTGTGACCTCACCTGTGTTTTTATCATACTCTAACTGTTTATCGAGGGGATTATAAGGTCCCATGTATTTATACTTTCCGGGTGTCCATCCACTTTTTGGTTTAGGAAGCTTGCCAATAACCTTATGAATGTCAATACCTTTGCCATAATCCAATCCCTTGATATCTGTTTTATAACGAATGTTTGGTCTCACTTTTGTTGACAGTTGTTTTAAAGCTTCTGACCCAACCTTTGTGATTGCAGGCTTTGCGAGGGAAAGTCCTTTGTCAATTAATTTCTTTTGCAGCTTTGGATTTCTCATTGCTTCAGAAGCATAATATCTTCCCATTTCTACACCTTTCTTTGCTAAATAAGGGACTCCATGTTCTAAGAATCCTGTTAGTGCCATATCTGCTGCCGAATCTAGTATGCCCGCCCCTTCAGACGGGCTAATCAGTTTCCCCGATTTCTGACAAATTTAGTCTTTGTGATTCCACATTCAGCACAAGTACATTTCATCACAGTTCGACCATTTTTTGTCTTTTGATATCTTTCACTTCCTGGTACACATTCAGTGACTTTCTTCTGTTTCACACAATATGATTTTACCATTATACATATTGGTTAGATATTTTCTTTAAAAACTTGTTTCACTTCACATATTATTATAACATCTTCGCCGAATTGGTTCTTGAGTACTATCATTATCTTGTCATTACGAACTACAACAGGTGTTCCAACAACTTGCACAATAATTGTTTCCATATAATTCAGTTAGATATTCTTGAAATAATTTATGATAAACCTGTGATTGACTCTTGTGTCTGTTGGATCAAATTCAGCATTATGTATTGTATTAAGAATGGATCTCCCATTTTGTCTCTCGAGAAGATAGTACAAACACCAATATCCACACAAGACTGAATCTCTTTCTTGTACCTCATCTCCAGAGTATTCAAGTTGTTTTCCACTTGTAGCCATGTATTTCTGTACTTCTGTTGGCATCATTAAACCAAATGAGTCAAAGTATTCACAGTATCTATCACCAATTCGATAACATACCCAATGAGTACCTGGTCCAATCTGACTGTCGAGATTGACTATCCCACATTCATTCTTTTTTATTTGTCTCGGCATATTGTCTCTTGAAAATACTCCTCTAAAGTGTTTTATTCCAAGTTGTTTAACCCAATTGATTAAATCAAAGTTGGATAAGGGTTTATTTACAAAATGGTTCCTAGTATGGGATTGAATTGAATGGACTGTTTTTGCCTAGTAGAAGTCCTTTTCCTTTGGGTTTTTTTTTTTTTTTCATTCCCATGCCTATTGGGTTATCCCATGTACCAAAAACAGGAGGGGATTGCCATGGAATCATAGCATGTTTCCCACCACTTTTATTTTTTGAAATGGAATCTGGAACATGAACTGGTAATGACCGTCTTGGACGGCTGCTTTCAACATGCAAACCTTTTCCAGTTAATTTTCTGATTGCTTCTATAGCCAAAGGAATTCCAATACTGGCGAGTATTGTTCCAATACCCTTTCCAGTCTGCGCTTTTGTTGGTTTGATAACAACGTCTCCACCATACTGCATTTTTTGAATAATATCTGCCATCTGTCTCGTATTCAATAAATTTCCTACATTCAATAATTGGGATAAATTGGCATTAGGAATAAGAAATCCTCCACTTTGTTTCTTCCCAAATAGTTTATCAACACCGAGACTTGCTAATGAAGAAAGAGCACCTGTAGCCAATGCTGGAGCCGCTTTAGCTACTGCTTTACCTGCATAAGGCAATAGTCTTGTTCCAAGTGAAAAAAGACTGGACCATAGAGAGCCTCCTTCTACAACAGCTTTACTGATTTGTGATTTTGATATTTTGATGTCTGAACCTTTTCCTGATCTACTTGATTTAATCAGTTTGTTGATTTGTCTTTTGGTCAACATCAGTTGATCATTACCTGTTAATTCATTATGCGTCAACCTGATTGTTACAGGCGAATTTGTTGCATAAGCTTTTGCTAGCTTTTGTTTCTGACCCTGTGAAAGTCTCACACCATGTGGATGATAAGTAGTCATATAATATATGTTTATACTAAATTGTATTTAATACAAACAATCAATTAATTTAATTATTTAATTTATTGAATTTATTTAATTATTTATTTAATTATTTCCAATTAATTATTTAATTTACATTGATCTCAGAATTAATTTTCCATCAGTCTTTCTCATCTCAATGTCCTGCTCATAGAGCACCAGTGCATACACACTGTAATCAGCATTTGTTCCATCACTCAAAGTGTATTTGAAAGTCAGTTTTGTCATTCCATCTTTGATATCCTGTTTCTGTTTTGTCAAATCAAAATAAATGAATGGGAATATTGTACCGAAGTTGCCCCTGTTAAGAAGGGTACTTTCACTGAAATCATTTACAGCTTGAACATATTTCAAAACATCTCTGAATACTCTTGTTGGTTCAGTTGAGGGTTTATAATGTACCTCTGGATAATCATTGCCATTGCCAACTTCAAGATAACAATCAGTCAAAGTTCGGTTATTTGCAACTGAGAATGTGTTGTACAAGAATTTATTGGCTGTCTGAGATGCATCACTTGCATCATTGATGATGAATACAAAAACATGCCTGGGTTTGTTTATTCCTGTGGAAATACGGAAATTGGCAGTCTGTTGACTTGTTGAATTGCCTCTCTCAACCATTTCTCTCATGTAAGTCCACTTTCTGTTGTCAAGATACTTGCCCATGTACAGTGACTTTCCCGTTGAATTAAAAATAATACGAGGAACAATAAGCTGGAATTTAGTTAGTACCACACGACATTCATCAGTAGCTTGCCAAATCAAATTGTCATCACTCTCAAGTGTTAGGTTCACCTCTACTTTTGAGTTAGGCATGAGTTCATCCCAAAAGCTCTTGAAAAAACCGTATCTGTTCAATGCTATCTCTGCATTTATTTCACCACCATCATTAAGCAAAGCTTTACGATCTGAGAATCCTTTGTTATAAGCAGCTTGTGCCACTCTGTTTTCAGCACCTCTGCTGGTGTCAAGATAGAAGAACTCATTAGTTCCCTGACTTACAGCATAACCCTGTGAATACTCAAGCAATGACTTAATATTTGTGGCTTGGTTAGCGTCTCGGCATTCATAAACATCAAGACCATTCATTTTCACATTAATGGTGTTAATAAGAGCGTGAACTGAATTAACAATACCATTTCGATCTGCAGCAGCAATGTCAGCTCCATCTGCAAGCTTATTTTCTTTGAAAATAACATTAAAACGGGCATTATACCAGTCAAATGGTGTAGTCTCTCCACTGTTATCAACAACGAAACGGTAACCTGTTTTCCTCTGATGAGCATTATTTGCTACTACAGTATTAAGTGCTGTCTCTAGTTCGAACACTACATCTTCATATCTTTCGATATATTTTGAGTCACGATAGTTTGACATATATTATTGTGTTAGATAAAAGTTATTTTATTTTACGAGGTCGGCCTCTCTTTCTTTTGATTAAACCACCAGTCTGGCTCACACTCTCAGTTCCACTCTTGTTTCCACTTTTTCTCTTTTTCAAAAGTTCTATGATTTTGTCACCAGCTTTTTTGCCAGCATGTTCACCAATTGTTGTGGCTGCTTTTTTTCCAGCTGTTTTGATCATATCAGTCACAATACCTTCACCATGTTGTTCATATTTTTTAAACTCAAACCGTTTCATATACTATTAGGTTTTATAATTCCACACCTCTCAAGAATAACTCAATATACCAATCTATCCCATTTAAATCGACTGGAGCTCTAGAAGAGTCTGTGACATAAAAGCGTATTGAGCTGATTGTATGTGTTGAGACAGGATTCCATGAAAGAAAACGAGGTTTGTAAGTGAAAGGTAAACTTCTAACGAGATCTGTGACTGGAATAACAGCGATTGTATTTGTGCTATTGCCATCAACAATGCTGTCTATCACCATATCACAATTGATATAAATTTCATCTACTCCTCTTGTAATATCAGGTAGATTTGTTCCATATTCTGTGGCTGAAACTAATTTTGAATCGAAACCGATAAGTTTTCTGAAATCAAGATTTCTCAGATCCACTCGATAGGTACCATTGAGTTCAATCAAAATGCGATATGTTGACAAAACGAAATACATGTTAATACCATACTTGAATTTTGATTTGTCTGTTTCAGATGGATTCAGTACATGGCTATTTTTACTCATATACTCATGAATGTAACTATTGATATCGTCGTATGAATACATCCCGTCAACGAATGTTATTGTTTCCCAGTTTACACCTTTGTCATAGCTGTATTTCATTTGATTATTTCCAAAAATATCTCTGATATTGTACCAACTGTATGTCATATTGATAACATTCACAGCCATTTCATATTTCAAATCATTCGTTAATTTAAGAGGTGTATTGAATCTTTTTTCAAAATCATGACTCTTACTAACACCAATTTTGTCTCTGTTTTTACTGTTGAATCGTAATGAAATTTCTGTCATATACTTTTACATTAGATATTTCATCATTATTTTATTCAACTCACCGGTTTTCAGGATTCCCAGTCTGTTCAATGTATGTAATATTTTTGTGAATTCATTTTGAACATTTTTGCTGTTGTTGCCGGCTGAAATAGACCCACCAAGTAACTGCAGTCTTGAAAGCATGTCTCCCAAAAATGCATCCCTTGAACCCATTGCACCTCTTCTCATTCCTTGCCCTGTTTTGTATTTGTAAGAATTCAATACATCTGCAATCGTTTCTCTGTATTTCCTCAAAGTTTGTATTTCTCTATCTATAGAATCTTTATCGTCTGCACTCATATTTTTTCTTTTTCTTTTCCCTCCTAAACTATGAGCTATATCTGTAGATTTTTTCTTTTCCTCAGCAAGTTTTTGTGGGCTGACTTGAGTTAACTCGCTAGGCTTTAAAAGCTTGTTATTTTTTAATATGATTCTATCATCTCTATTGAAATAGTTATCGATATTTAAAATGCTGGTTTTCTTGCCCTTATCCTCATTTTTTGGTGCTTCAATTGAAGATCCTTCAATTGCTAAAGGAAGTTCCTGACCAAATACAATTGCTCTGCGATTAGCTTCAATAACATCATCAAGTCCTTGTGTTAAAGCCTGTTGATTTTTTTTCAACTGTTCAATGACTTCATCCTGTTTTTTGTCGACACTTTCTTTCACATTCTTCTGGACATCAATAGAGGGTTTCAGTAATTCTGATGTTGTATCATAAGAATCCTGTTTTCTGTATTCATAAGTCTTGATAACATCACGAACTTCTCTTGTTTTGTTTCCGGCTTCAATTCCACTTTTTAGAAGCCTTTTCATTCGTTCTATATCCATATACAATTGTGTTAGACTAATCTAAACTATTTACATATGGAAATCCCTAATTATGATATTCAGGGTTCAAAGAATTCATTCAGACAGTTGTATCCGTATATATACATTTAGAATGTTATTGGCTGGTAATTCTGGATCTGGAAAGACAACATTGTTCATGCATATGATTATGGAACCATTGGTCTATTATGATTAGATACATCTTTATGCAAAAAATTTGGATCAAGACAAGTACAAATATCTGCGGAAAGTAATGGATGAAATAAGCAGTCACATTGGATGTCCTGCCTTGGTTTGCAGTCAAGAAGAGATATTGCCAGTTGAACAAATAAAAGACAGATTTGCAGCGATTGGTTGTTTTTGATGATTTTGTCACTGACAAGAAACAAGATCAGATAATCAGCTATTTCATTCAGGGAAAACACAAGAACTGTTCAGTCATATATCTCACACAATCATTCTATGGCTGTCCAAAATCAATCAGACTCAATTGCAGTCACTTCTGCATTTATGATTTCCCATCCTCAAGAGAAAGGAACTTGATTGCACAAGAACTTGGAATAGACAAGAAGAAATACATTGAAGCCACCAAGAAACCTTATTCCTTCTGTTATGTCGACAAGCCAATGAAAACAATCAAGAGGAATTTTTATGGTGCTGTTTAATCTAATCTAATATTATATGGCAATCAATAATTTCCAAGATGTTGAAAAACAGGAGAATCCAAAAACAGAAAGAATCGAAAAATTAACTTTAATCAATCCTTCTAATGTTGAAACACCATTTGAAATCGCTGAAAAAATCAAAATGGAAGTACTCAGGAGGACACAAAAAGTATTGAAAAACAATAAGAGACTAATTGTCATCTATGAATATGAAACCATTCTACCTGAATTATTGGAAGATGAAAGCAGTGATGAAGAAAATTAATCTAACAAGATGATATAATGGGAGTTTTTAATTCTCCACTAGATCAAGATGAAACAAAAACTGGTGAAAGAGGCCCGGCTGGTCCAATTGGTCCCAAAGGTGAAAAAGGTGATAGAGGTCCAAAAGGTAATACAGGTGCAATTGGTCCACAAGGAGCTACTGGAGCCGTTGGTCCCAAAGGTGATGGATTTAGATTAACACAAGATGGTAATATTCTTCATTGAAAAAACAAGTCATGGTTCCACATCAATGGAGTTATTGTTGATTTCACCATATTTACAAAATAATAAAAACATTATGTTATAGTTTATGGTGTTTATGGATTTTCTAATATCATTTTATCACATATTCACGACCCAGCTTTTGAAATAGAAGAAGGAAGAATTGTATTTAATAATGAGGTTAAAATGAGTTTTCATAGAATAGTCAATGTTGGACGCCCTATACTTCCACAAGACTGCGCAACTAGAAAATACGTTGATGATGGTGTAATAGGTAAAGCGGATAAAACATATCTCAATAATAACTTTGTGAAAAAAGATGGAAGTGTTGCAATGACTTCTGATTTGAATCTTGGAGGTAACAAATTGACTAATGTAGCAGCGCCAACAGCAAACAATGATACAGCCACAAAGGGGTATGTTGATACTGAAATTGCTGGAATTACTGGCATTGATGTTTCTCCATTTCTTAAAAAAGATGGAAGTGTTGCAATGACTGGTGATCTGGACATGGATGACTACAAAATAACAAATGTTGGATCTCCAAACTCTGATAAAGATTCTGCCAACAAAAAGTATGTTGATGACCTTGTTTTTTCAGCATCAGGAGCTCAACGCAACCCATTCGCTTTTCTGTTAAAAGACATATCCAAGTCTTCTGCAGTCAGTGGTGTGGAAAACCTTCAAATTGAGAATTTTAACAGATCACCATACCACATAAACAAGTCGTCATTGTCTTTTTTCATTAAACGAAGTGGCAACTTTACATCCAAAATTCGTTTTGATTTGACATCTTTGAGAAACAGTCAGTACACTTTTGTTGTTGAGTTTTACTCACCATCTGATCCAAGAAGTGCAACAATTGAATTAATCATTCGGTCTATAAACTTACGTGAGGTGGGACAGCCATTTCAAAAAGCTTTCCTCAAAACTCCACACGTTGATGGTTACATGAAAAAACTTTTCCAGATAGAAAAAACCAGTGGTGGTCAAGCGGCGATTGAGGTGGAACTTTCCAGCACAGCTCCTGCGTCTAACACCAAAACACATATCGTTTATGGGGCCTATGGCTATCATACCAATTTGTCTTACTTTCTCCATGACCCAGCTTATGAAATTGAAAACGGCCATGTTGCGTTTGGTAGTAATATTGACATGAAACTAAACAAAATCCTCAACCTGCAGGATAACCCTCAAACCCACAAGACGCTGTGAACAAAAAGTATGTTGATGCTGAAATTGCTGGTATTGATGTTTCTCAATTTCTTAAAAAAGATGGAAGTGTTATAATGACCGGCAATCAGGATTTTGGGGGGTTTATTATTAGAGGTCATGGGATAGGAAACCAACCAGCAGATCTTGTGAATAAATCGTATATTGACACTAATCTCGCATCAAAAAGCAGTATCGGTCAAACTCTACTTCGAGATGGAACACAAGAAATGACTGCTAATTTAACTCTGGCTGGTAACAAAGTGATCAACTGTGCAACACCAACTGCTAACACAGATGCTGCCAATAAGTTTTATGTAGATGATAAAACTAAAGATATAATTGGATTTACATCTGATGGAAGTTATGATTTTTTAAACAAACACTTGGAGAATGTTGGCCAGATTCATACTTCAGACTATATTGACATGAATAATAATAAAATAACAAATTTAGCGGACGTGGTGAATGAAACTGATGCAGTGAACTTCAGAGTTGTAAATCGAGCTTCACAAACCATCAGAGCAAACACTTTATTATTGAATGGAACAAATGCGATGGCAGCAGATATGAAACTTGGAGGGCATAAAATCATTAACTTGAAAGAAGGAACAAATAAAACCGATGCCGTAAATTTAGATCAATTAGAAAAAAGTCATATTTCATCTGCTTCTCATCCAAAGAATGCTTTCAAATATTTGATGAATGATATCGATGAAATTAGCACTGAATATGGCTTGACAGTTAATGGATATGTCAATTTACCTCGGTCACCACATTTGATTTCAAAAAAGGTCATTGATGTAGACTTGAATAAAGAAGCTAATCATATTTACAGAGCTAGAATTGGTTTCAATATGTATACAATAAAAGATGGAAAATACACTTTCATTCTTGAATGGCTATTTCCTGATTATGAAGGAATGAGTCTTAGTAGTGTAACATTCAGTGCAACTGGTGGAATTACAATTCATAAAACTGTAGGGAGAAAATTTGATAACAGAAATGAAGATCATTCGAGATATTTATTATGGATTGAAAAACCTTCAGTAAGTTCACCACCTGAATATTTATATTGTACGATTCATATTAATGCTAACCCAACTTATCCAAATAAGTACGAAGTTCATTGTGTTGCATATGGTATTGATTTTGAAGCTGTAGACGTTACATCAAGTGTTTACGACTTCACAGAAGCTTATAAAATCGTGAATGAAAAAATACAATTACAAACTGATTTAGATTTGAATGGTTTTGATGTGAAAGAAAATGAAAATTGGTTGTTTGGTGGAGACAATGGCGAATTGACAATGCTAAATAATATTAATATGAACACTTATCTGATAAAAGAGGCTAAACTTGGTGGTGATTTGAATCTGAATGGCTATAGAATTCATAACGGTGGTTTGAATCTTTTTCGTTCAAGCGTTACAGGTGTAATTATGGAAACAGCTTTCGATCTCGGAGGATTTGCTCTTTACAGACCGAAATTAGGAGGTGATCTAAATTTGAATGGTAATGGAATAATCGGTCAAATACAATATTTAAATTGCTTTGTTGAAGCCAAACAAGGACATAATAAGAATGCTTTGAAGCCTGTATTAATTAATGGCTCTGAATTTTTAGTTATTCATAACAATAACTTTTATATTAAGAATATGTATATCTTACAAGGAACAAAACCCGGAATATTCTATTTCAAGACAAAAGCTGAAGGTGGTGGGCCTTTGCCATTACCAGCAACTATTTATGAACACAGACAATCTTCTTTGAGTAGAAACATCACAACGGTCAACATCAACAAATCATTATCGAGAGGCTATCTTATAATTGACTATTCACATCCCAATAGTAGAGAATTTGATACAACATTCACACTTGAAGTAATTATGAATTAATATAAAATAATATTATATGGGATTATTCAATCATTCACTAAATCAAGACAATAAAGGTGATAAAGGTGATATAGGTCTAATTGGCCCCAAAGGTGATAAAGGTGATGGATTTACATTAACACAAGATGGGCATTTTGATATTGGAGGAAATAAAATAACAAATGTTAATGAAGGAACATCAGATGATGATTGTGTAACAAAAAAACAACTAGATTTGAAGTTAGATAGAGCAACTTTTGTTATTTCAAATTCACTGCCTGGTATACCTGTTCTTGATGGAATTTCAATTGCTTTGATACCATCTCTGTCTGTATTGACAACTGATGCTGATGATAGAGTTTCTAGTTGGCTGGATCCTGTTAATAATGTCACTTTTACACAAACTTCTAATTCGAAAAAACCATTGTTACTGAGAGATTCAGTCAAGAAAAAGTTTTTCATACGTTTCGATGGCAGTGATGACTACTTGGAGAACAGTTCATTTGATGTTTCTAAAGTTGCTGGACAGAGTGGAAATACTTGTACTGTTATAATCATTGCAAACACAAAACAAACAAAATATCAATCACAATTTCAATGGGGTAAGGGTGCTGTTAGATTTGGTGTTCATCTGCCTTGGAGTAATGGAGCATGTTATATTGATTTCGGTTCTACATCAAATGGAAGACTTGCTGTTTCTTCTTTGGCTAATCTGACGGGAAATATTGAAGTTTTTACTGTTCGTGTTGATGGTCATAATATGGATTTTTTCAGAGGTATTTCATCAATGACACCAGTTGGAACAGGATGAATTTCAGCAACATTGACTGGTAGTGCACAAGAAATGTTTATTGGTTGTCAAGTTCATACAGATGGTTCTGCAATTAATTTTTGTGAAATGGATCTTTATGCTTTTGCTGTTTGGCAGAAATCACTAACTAACCAAGAACTGAGAAATATGTATCGTTTCATTGAAGATTATTTTGATCTTTAAATTATATAATTGATTATTATATGATGAAAGACGTTATTAAATACGTGAAATATTTATTCAAAGATACTAAAAAACAATATCCATATATTGATGACTCAATTTTGAAATCAGCTATGGTTTACCAATATTTGTATCACAAGCATTTCAATAAATTAATTACAATTTGTGACATTTTACATGAGCATAATGATATTGGACTTATCGGCCCAGGTAGTGGTTGCTTGACATATTTCTTGGAACATACTCTTGGTTGGATTGATACATTACAAACACATGGTATACTTCATGATGCTTATGGAAGATTTTATAACAGTTATTCATTAGATCGGGGATATTGTTATGCCATATCTAAGCACCTCACAACAAAGCGAAGAAAAAGATCTCCATTATGCGGCCAGATGTCAGGAATACTGTATTGTATTTTTAATAGAATTATTATATAAATGATATATATGTCAGTCAAACGTAAGAATATATTCAACTGGAATCATATTTCAGATGAATTAACAGAAGATCAGGTAAATGAATTAAAATCCTATTACCGAACATATCACAGAAAGTGTTGGGCTCATAAACAAGCTGTTAAACGGTTCAAAAAATGGAAATTAGCTGGTAATTCAGTGTCTATTATATTTGCAACAGGTGGTCTTGCTGCAAGCGTGGCAACCGGTGGTGTTAGTTTGGTAGCCATCAGTACAGCATCACTTTTGATACAAGGGTGGATGAAGCATAAAAACCTAGATTTGAAAATCCAAAATTGCACATATGCTTATCAAAGCTATCAACATCTACTCAATTCAATAAAAGACAAGTTGAGAAGTGGTGATTTTGATGCTTCAAGTATACAAATCTCAATGAAGAATATCGATGATTATGTGACTGATAATAGTCCAATTATTGATAAGTACCTACTGAAATATGATGAAAAATTCACTGCTTGATAATACGAATAATCTTATCAAATCTCAACAATAGAATCTCAACCCAATATCGATCATAAAATCCAAGCGTCTTTTTTGATCTAGTGACTATTATTTTATCAAATGGAATATCAAGCATTAAAAATATTTGCTTAAGCATAAATTTCGTACTTATCATCCTTTTACGATTCTTATTCACCAAAGGAAGGACAGTGTCTATCTCTTCGAATATTTTCAATATTTTGCCTTTATCTTTTACAGAAATTTGAAGTCCATTCTTACGACATATACCATTTACCACATTTTCAATATGGTACTTCCGATGATATACTGATTTTCGCTTTATTTTATACATATTATTATGAAAGTCAACGTACTCTTTACAATAATCATAACCATGAACTGAACCACATTTTAGACAAACATTTTCACCATCATCGTTAAACATTCTCTGATTATCACAGCAAGGTGCTTTCACACTTTTAACAACTTTGACCAATAGCTGATCACAAAAAGAACATGTGAACTCTCCCATATTCTTTAATTCATTGTGGATTACTGAATTACAACTCATTCTATAATATTATGTGAGATATTATTTCTTTATGCAACTAACACATGACGTCACGTGAGAAATAATAGCTATAGGCGATGACTCATTCCCTGTTTTCCGAGAATGTCACGCTTGGTGATTTTTCCGAGAATGTCACGCATTTTAATAAACTATAGATTCCATCAGATTGAACCATAAATTCAAAAGTGTGCAGACCTTGGTTCCATCAGATTGAACAACTATAGATTCAATCAAATTAAATAACTATATATTCCATCAAATTAAATAACTATATATTCCATCAAATTAAATAACTATATATTCCAGAATACGAGATCATTTTGCTAAAACACCCCATTTTTGATCTGGTACCCCCAAACACTATACTACTACAATGTTAAAAAAAAAAGTTGGTGACGATGATGCACACCCGATTTACAGCTGTAGTGAACAAAGTCCTGCAGAATCTTACCATTAACGACGATCCCAATGAATCCCTTGGTCCTACCTCAGCAGTCATCACTGTTTCAGAAATCAGCAGCGTTGAAAAAGTCGAGAAAATTTGTTACTGTATGAACTGCAGAAAGCCCATAATGCAAACTTCTGCTACCCTGTTTGCGACATGCGATCGATGTGGCCATACAATGCGAGTACGTGATTGTTCTAAAGATTTCAGAGTCAAATTTGTTGTCACATCCAAAGATGAAAAGAAAGTTTCCCTTTTGGCATACCGAAATGTGATCAGCAGTCTTTTGGATGAGACCAATCTCGCAGATGAAAATTCCGTTGCAGAGAATCTTCTACTGTTGAACAACCTCAGCATAACCTTTAACACTAATAATCGCATCGTTACTGAGATTAAGTCTGCAGCTTCCTAAACTTTTAATTTTGACAGAATTTAAAAAATATTTCAAATGACACTGTGTATTCACCTGAACAAAAGCTAATTATAAACATATTCTTATTATAGTTGTTTTATTCAGTTATAGTTTTTCACTAGCATTCACAGCGTTTTACGTTGTGATGCATGTTTTGGACAAACCTTCAAGTTATGTTGTATAGTACCTTATGTCTTTAAAAATATATCGATATTAACTTCGGACATTTTGCTGCACTGCAAAATAGACGAAACCTGTTACGGTTTTATGTTATGCGATGCTGTAGAAAGGAGTGCTATATAATATGCAGGAAAATGGTAAGCGGTATTTTCGTAAGCCGTGAATTACCTTTTTGATTTTTTGTGAAATGATAAATGACTGTTTTTTTGTTCTAAAATGTGATTTGCGTAATAACTGTGAACGGTGAGATCTGATTATAATTAACTGTGAAATAAGGTTCGCATATTACCTCTAGGTTGGGAACTTTTGAAATAGAATGAACGACGTTGCTTTCTTTTGCTTTTCGTCTGATTTAGCGTTGCTTGTATGTTGCCGAAAACGACACTTTTTATCCGACATGGCCTTACTGAAAGCACTAGCAAAATTGAACTTCCTTTATATGAATAGGATACGGATGTTAAGTGTTCCTAATTAGATATTCGTAGCATCTTATGGTCAGTTCTGATATGGATGTTGACTATGTTTAACGAGTTTTGTACTAGGCTTGAAAAAGGTTTTCTTTTTTAGTTTTTCATCTTTTTATTCTGAGACCATTTTTGAACTGCTTTACAAAATCAAAATGTACGGCCATTGTGAAATATGAGAGAAAGTGTAACAAATATAAAACAAACGATGCTTATCTCCTATGTGGATTTGTTTATTTGTGACTGTTTAACTTAGAAGTTTTTAGGGGGAAACGGGTAGTCTTCTTTTTACTCTCACTATATATGAAAGGCCATCCTTTATTTTTAATACATAAAATGGAAAAGTAATCGTATTCTATTTAACTATTGGAAAGGTACTCCTGCAAATGTCTATAATGTCCCCTCTGTCCATTCCGTTGAGTCTACATGAGGTATACTTATCAAGGAAATCACTGTTTTTCTTTTGAAATATAAAATCCTGATCTTATTGTTTCTGAAATGTGAAATTGCAAATTTTTTTTGTCTTCAAAGATCAACTCTCCCTCTCCCCTCCTTTAAGATCGTTATACAGATACAGTGCGCAATTTGTTTTATATAGTTTTTCAACTTTAACGGCAGATGGACTGCCGTATTTTCTCCTGTCTTCTTCAGTAGACTGCGAGTAGTTTCTAATTTTGGCGATGGATTGTGGGGGCACGTGCGCGCGCGAAGTTGCGAGGAGACGCGACGCGAGGGGAGTGCCAAAAATTAGAGACTACAGACAAAGGGAGTTTGACCTTTCACGGTCGAGTGATTAGGAAGTGTAAATCTCATATCAAGAGCAAGAGTGATGCCTGTTGTCACGTATCGGAAAACGTCGATTCATGAGGGGTCTGAGTTTTCCAGTTTGGGGGGGGGGGGGTCTCAGTTTTCTAGCTCTTGTGCTTCGGAGCCGATTATAATAACATGAGATGACAAAGGAGAAGTGTTTGTAAACAGTTTCACTCTCTTTGGTCGAAGGTGTTTTTTGGTCACGTTCCAGAAATAACTGAATAATTCCGCAGTTGATTTCGTTATCTTTTGAAATAAAAGTCTTTTGTTCACTGAGCACTCTCATTTACAATTGTATCGAGAACACTAGAAATGTTTCTTCCTCACATTCATGGCATCAGCCGACTGGCCTGTGGCAGGTGAGAAATGGGGTAATGTGGTTGAAATCTGAGCAGAGGTCAAAGATCATTTGAAACTTGTCACCGTCGTGTGAGCTGTGACTCCCACGCGTTCGGAAAATATGACTAAACTGTGTTGTTCTTATTTGATTGGTATCATTTGTGAACGTTTTTGGAGTTACTAATTAATAAGATAAGAACAAACACAAAGGTGTGTAAAGACGGAAGGAAAAATTAGATAGGTTTGGATCCTGCTGTGATAACACTGATTGACTGCTTTACATCAGTTGCACAAATTATGTGACCACGTTTACCCTTTTAAAATTAATCAGATGATGATAGTTGATAGTTGATTAAAATAATCGTAATTCATGCCAATTCCCTATTCATACCACTTCACCATCCATAGAATTGCTTATTTTTTGTTCGGGATCATTTGCGGTCCAACATGGTGCAATACGGGGATCATTTGCGGTCCGAGATGATTTGCGGTTCAATTTGGGGATCATTTGGGGTCCGAGATCATTTGCGGTTCTGCGATCATTTGCAGACCTGTACAGGTGTCAGTGAAATGTGAAAAAAAAAAAATCAACACAGCAAAACTGTTGACCAATACGTTAATTCAGGATCATTTAAAATAGGAAAACACCGTTTTCATATAATAGTCGAATACGGCTTACGTGCAACATGTTCTATAATTATCACTCTCATTCACGTTTGTGAGCTTAAATACTGCGTTACTATAACAGTTGATACTTGTTCAAATTGAGCTGTCTTGCCATTAGTGCTTCTTCTAAACTATGTCAAAGACACAACGTTTGCCGACACGTAATAAGAGGCATCATTTTTGCTGTTGTGAGTTATTATTTTTAGTTATCGCTTCCAAAGAAACATCGAAAATGACCTTTGTATATGAAATTCGACAAAATCAATTCTCATATGCAATCAAAATTACCAAACGATCATTTTCCAGATATTTTTTGATATACTGTCAACATTTTGTTTCCAACCTCATTCCTAGGCCGTTACTCGTAGAGAGCATATCCCAAAAAAGTAAATCGAATGTTGTACTAATATTTAAGTCCTACATCTTTCTTGTAAAATGTCAAAAAAGGTAGATAATGAAATGAATACATTTCACTTGAATCCTTTCGACAGACTCTTGATATAATTGCATTAAATAAAGCTGATATCATCGGTTGAGAAATATCAAGTCAAATCGTCCATAGCCTTTACAGCGCGCATGTTAATTAGTTCGTCACGTATGCACCAGGATGATGTAAAAAGCTTCAGTTCGACAAAGTAGGCGGGGTCGAGGCGTAGCTCTCCAACGAAGCTTGTCCCCAATACTCCTCAGTTTCTCCAATTAAATATGGTCTCTTGTTTGTAATGTCGAAATTTGGTTGTTTGACAACATGCCTGCCGTGCAGTAAAACGTGCAAACATTTATAGAGTCCTCATTTCGTTCTTTTGTCACTACAGTTTGTTTTATAAAGGTAGTGAACTGAATGGCAAAATGCGCCAAAAAGAGTACCTGTATCACAAAATAGAAAAGGTAAGACTATCCTTTATTAAACGTTTGATTTCACATTATTTACAACTCTATGCAATGTTGTAGTTGTGCTGCTATAGTATTTACAGTGTCATTGTGCTTTACTTATGTTAACATGACACTTCTACAGTTCTTCTGGTTGTATTTTGTATAGATGCTAACACTGTACTTCATTATAAGATAATAGTTTTAGTGTAGTTGTGCTGACATTTGCTTTAGTATTCAGAATATTTAAGACTGTGATCTCCTGTATAGTGATAGTAAAGGTTCCAGTTCTGTTCCAATAAGTTATTTGGGTCATCAGTATGATGTAAACGTCAACATAATATATGTAGCTGTAATGTAGTTGTGCTGCTTTTAAATACCATTTAAGGAACCACTGTAATTTATTCACCATTAAGATGATAGTTGCATTCCATACGTACTTGTGCTGGCATAAACATTGACTGTCATTATGGTCTAGTCACCATTAGGATGATCGTTGTACTGTAGTTAACTGCTGCGATGATAAGAATTTAAACCATCATTATCGTGTAGTCATCATTAAGATGGTAGTTGTACTGTGGTTATGCTGGAATAACATTTAGGTTACCATTAACATCACAAAGTTATTGTAGTTGTCCTTGTCATATAGACATAAATTTTCTTGCAGTTGAATAGTTCAAATGAAGAATGCTCCTCAGCAAAACACTTCTTGTCTTGTATAGCAACCTGAAACTTTAAAATCAGAGAAGCATATCAGGAAAATAGTAATACTAGCAAAATTATATTTCACTGTACTTCAGTTGTATTTGGTATTTGTAAATCTTACCTGGCAATATTACGAAGAATATTTTTGCACCTTTGTAGAAGGTGCAAGGGCACTCGAAGATGCCCTGTCATCAATATTTCATTATAATTCTAGCATTACAAGTAATAATATATCAATAGTTTATTTACTGCAGCTAATATGTATATAATAAATCATGATGACTTTTTAATTTTTAATTTGATGTCATTGTGACTAGAATATTGCAAATTAAGTTTCATAATAGTTATGGTACATTATATCACTTATCTACAATGATAAGTTTAACACTGTCATGATCACTGTAGTAAACAGCAATTACACAGTGCTGAACTTCAAAGCATGGTTTTACATAAACATGGTCTAGTAAACTCCCAGAAGAAACAAATGTTGGACTTTGTACAACTTGTGAATAATTGAAAGAATTCATCATTTCTTTAAGAGATTTCACTTCATCATTGTTAAAGTAGTTTATGTTAAAATCACCCAGAATTACATCAATGTCATTAGTGGTGATAATATATCTAAGACCTACATATTGTAAAACATTGGAAGTGCATTTTTTATATAATAGAAGAACTGTTGTACTGAACTTATTTATATTATTATAAAGATCAAACTTAGCTGCATTTATTTCTGGAAAATACTCAGATTTGTGTATTTTAATGTTATTTCTAATGCAAAGAGCTAAACTCGAAAATCTGTCTGTATTGTGGTCTTGTCTGTGCTTTGAGGTAGAAGCTGTGTTTCTGTTAAAGCTATTAAATCACTGGTATTAATATTTGAATCAAACTTGATATCAATACTGTGTTTCTTGAGAGACCTAATATTTAAAAGAGTTATAGTCATCAGTTTTTGGTCATTCGTTAAGAACTGAGTTGAATTGGTGGCTTCAATGTTTCTTAGTCTATCAGATTCTTCGTGTACTTTTGGATTTATTTTTACATATTTATGTTTAATTTGACCAAGTACGTGAATCCCTTGTAACGTTTTAGATCGACTTATTGCAACATATACTTGTCCATAGTTAAAGTACCTTTGTTTAAACAAATCAAAGCTTATAACAACTTTGTCTAATGTGAGACACCTTGTACTTTATGTACAGTGCAAGCCCATGCTAGTGCTATAGGAAATTGCATTCTTTGTATCTCTGGTGATGACGGTTTACCAGTTCTTACTTTAATCCTTGTTAATAGACGTTTGATTGGCACTAGTCTGTTCTCTTTTGCAAACTGGTTGTTGCATTTGTCAATTAATGTATTTCCAGCTAAATGATCATCAAACTTGATGTAAATTGTGGATGGTTTCTGTGTAATTTGATTGATATCTATTTTTGCAATAGTACCCATTTGACCATTAATAAGCCTATCTGCTATGTCAATGTTAGTGGTAAGCATGACTCTACTTGTTTCCTTTACAAAAATTTCAAAATCAAGTCCACCAGTTTCTGACCTTCCTCTAGCTAGTACTCTATCAATATCTTGTTTTGAGACATTAGAAGGATATTGATCTGTTGCTTTAAGTTGATATAGAGGCTTAGATATTTCCTCGAGTTTTACATTGTTATACTCCATAACAGGATTATTCTCAGCCCGTATATGCAGAGCATCTCTTGGATAGTCATCATCTGATGCATTGATTGACCTGGACTGGATGCACTGAATATCTTCTTCAGTTTGTGATCCAGTTCTAAATCTGTTTAATAGTTCTGTGAAGGCTTGGTCATCTTTTTGTCTCATTATCTGTGTAAGCTCAATTATTTTAAAGATGTGCCAAGGATGATACAGATTCAATGTATCATTGTTATAATTTTCAAAAACACATTTCCTACGTATTGGGGGTAATTGGTACAGATCACCTACAGCAATTACACTTTGACCCGCAAATAACTCCGAATTAGAAGTGGCAAATATTTCATTTAATCTTAGGTGCATGTGAAGCAGAGTAATATTAGAGACCATAGAAATTTCATCAACTATTATTAGCTTAAGTTCTGATAATGAAAGTCTCATTTGAGTTCGTTTCTGATCTGACATAGCATTTAGTTTATCACCTGTATCTTTGGGTATTGCTAAAGCAGAATTTATTGTTGTGCCATCAATGTTAATGGCAGCTACTCCAGTAGGTGCTAGTAGTAAGACAGTGGGCTTTTCAGGATTCCTAGAACCATATCGAAAGGTCTTGACTACAGTGTGATAAATTGTTTTTATTAAATGACTTTTTCCTGCACCAGCACCTCCTGTAATAAATAGATGAATTGGTTCAACTTCTTTTGGTTTTAAGCTGTTTAAATTTTTCTGCTTAATTCTACACCATGATAGGACTATGTCATATGCTTGACGTTGTTTTTGGTTTAAAGATCTAACAGATTCTCTCAGTTGATCATCAGATATTTCAGCTGGTTGATGGTACATTGTTATTCCAGTTGAGCTTCTATTTTCATTAGTGTGGCAGTCCCATGCAAGATGCGACGGCTCTTGTTTATTAAATGACTCTTCAAGTATTGATTCATGGTAATTCTCCGTTTGTAAGTCTGCATTTTCTTGATCACCAGTTGAATCATATGATTGAATTATATTGTCTTGGTTGTTCCTTAGCCATTCTAATGCTTCTGTTACTGCTTCTGTATCAGGTTGAAATTTTTCTCTGTTTTGTTCTACAGTAGCTTGAACATCAGCTTCGTAAAATTTAGATGCATAAGTCTTATCATTACCAAGAAGACTTGTTTCATCTCTCCATGGATAATATAGCATTAGCAAATGATGGAAATATTGTTCAGGTTCCTTTCTTTTATTAGGTCTGTGATACCTTATTACTGCTTTAATTTTTCTTCGATTCATTTTCTCGTTAGTGTTCATAAGACGTATTACTTTTGGCAGTGTTTGAGTGTCTATACAATGTTGAGCCTCAATTGTACTATCCATCAAAATTTCTGGTTGAGCATCAATTGTTTCAACATTGTCTTTTTTGTAGTCCTTGTAATAGTAAGCAGCAAACTCAGCTAAACACAGGTTTTCCACAGCAGTGATAGAAAGTGGTCTAATACTATATCGTTCTATGATGTTAGATTTGAAGATGTCTGTGCTTTCATCATCAAGCTCATCAAGTTCTTCTTGTGTTTTTGCAACTCTCACTCTTTTCTCTGGTAAATCTGTACCAACAAACACCGTTGCTGGGAATATTTATCTTAACCATAATTCAGGCATACATCTGTACACACATTCTTGTGAACTAACTTCACGAGTTGATAAGAATGCAGCACCTATTTTTCTCAAACCATCTCTCACATTCATGTTTGCAAGTTTAGCATCCTTTGCTGCATTCATAATTGCCTGTGAGCACTCAGTTTCATCCTTTGTGAAATATGAGCATACATATGTCATGCACTTATAATGATCAAACACCGGTTGTAAGTCAACATTTGCTGCAAAACCCTTTATACCAGCAATAAAATAGTTATTAATGAAGCAACTATCAACAGGTCTTTTAAGGTGAAGTTCATAGTTAGAGTCTGATGAAATTGACAGAGCTGAGTAATATGCTTCTTTAGTAATCCCTACTGAACTGAAGATGTCATCTTCACACAATGTAGGGTCATAACTGGACTTGTGTGGATTTAAAACCTCATCTATTTTTCCTTTTACTAAAGTTAAGATTTCTTTACGTTTGTCTAGGACATTAGTTTTTAATGTTTCATCTAAATCATCATGAAGAGGTTCCGCTACTATTGTTGTGTTAGTAAAAAACTGACCAAAATTGTATCTGCATGTAATATTTTTGTATTTTCTACAGGATCTAGAATGGCTGTGTTTTTGATATGTTTTTACTAAATTGTGTAACTCACTGTTGTTTTCCTCTTTTGGTAAGTAGGCTTGTACATGTTGGTCTATGTAGTCTATATATGCTTGCCTGTTGTCATGAGTTAACTTGGGACAGTCTGATGTCCAGATTAATGCATGTAGATGAGGAGAACCTCTCATCTGAAATTCAATACAAAGAGCGTAATATACTATTTTACCAATTGGCTTTGCATCAGAGAGTAAAACATCAGTGAAAAATGTTTCTACTCTGTATTGAAAGTGTTTAGCAACTACAACAGGATTTAGATTAAGCATTTCACACCTCTTGTCATAGGACAATGCATCTACTTTTTGATCAGTGGTGCTTTTGCCTTGGGTTTTAGCAATGATTTGAAACAGTTCTGCTCATTTAAGGTCAGCACATGATAATGTCATAAACCAAGATGGTATTCCTAATTGCTTCACCATAGCAACCACTTCATACATAAACTTCTGCCAATAAGGTGGAGTGCCTGGAATTTGTCTTAAGAATAAATAACCTTGGTCTTCACAATTAAGATTTTGTAAATTCTGTGCATTAGATCGTAGTTGAGCAGCAGTGACAGAGTGTCCATGAACTTTTTTCAGGGCAATATTGATACTATCTGAAACGTTTTTCTGCTCTATTATAAACTGTGCCAAAAAAAAGGTATTCTGGATTCATTGCAAATCTTCCACTATGATGTAAGAGTCTGGCATTAAAATATCTCACTGGTGATAACTTGACATCACGTTCAACTGTGTACCCAAATCGTCCCTTGGGAAATAGTACTGGGAATGCTAGTTCCTCACTTAGTTTATCAGTCATAAATGAAACAGGCTGTTTGTTTTCTCCAGGTGCAATATTGTAAACTTCATTTCCTAACGACTGTTGATTATAATTATCTACTGTGAGACAATAATTAGGCATGATGGACTGCAAGCATGTCTCATTTGTTGGACCACGGTGTTCATTTAAAGGATCTTCATTCTCTTCATCATTTTCAAGATTATTGGTTTGCAATGAAGACTTTTGTTCATCAACAGTTCTTAAATCTTGATAACCTTTGGGATGGTTTTCTTTAGAATTTTCAATTGTGTGATAACAATTCTTATGCATTGTAATTGTGTTCTCTTGGCTCACTATTGTTGTGCAATCTTGATTGTCAATAAGTTGACCTTGTGAGCACTCTCTGCATGAGTTTTGTAGGACAGTAAGAGTATCAATATTATCAATATTGATTTCTATGTCAGTATACAAAGTATTATTTATTTTAAGCCACTGCAGAGCTTGCAATACAAAGCGAGGCCTCACTGCTTGAAAGTATACATGTCCTCGGAATTCTAATTTCCTTTTCAGTTTCAACAAAATTATCCCCGATCGCTCAGGTGCACGAGGCAAAAGACTACATGTCTGATCACATTCTACAGGCACATTACATATTGCGCCTTTAATTTTCCTCTGTTGCCCTTTCGCCATAACAAGAATTTTTTGAAATACAATTCTTTGCGCTATTAATATCTGCTCTAGTTTGTTCAGTAAACCAAGTTCAACTGGTATTTCATCAACATACATATTGTTTACTACAGCCTGGCAGGGAAGTCTTCCTTGCATCACTTTTGAGTGACATGTCTTGCATATGTACTGTTTGCCATCAAATGATGTTCGAATGCTAAACATCTGTTGGTCACAGTATTTAGTGAAAAAGAACTTAACAACTGATTTCTTGTACAGTAGCCTATTACATACACAACACACATAATATGGGCCTTCTCTTATTTTATTTTAAAACTGTTCAATACAAGAGTCTATAGTGGTTTCTTTCTTAGTCCTTTTTTCTCTTCTTTTGTTAACAATTATCGGTTTAGCATTTGATTCTAGTGAACTGTATTTGTCTTTCCTATTTTTTAGCAGTTTTAGTTTTTTTGAAGCATTCATTGTATGGTAATTTTGCAAAACTTTGTTTAATAGCTGCTGTTTCTTTGCAGTATCCATTGTATGATAAGTTTGGCTAAGTTTGCTTAGTAGCTGTTGTTTCTTTGCTGTATCCATTGTATTGTAAGTTTGAACACGTTTGTCTAGTAACTGTCGTTTGTTTGCTGCATCCATTATATTGTAAGTTTCTACACGTTTGTTTAGTTGCTGTTCTTTCTTTGAAACATCCATTGCATTGTAAGTTTGCACACGTTTATCAAGAAGCTGTTTCTTTCTTAAAGGATCCATTGCTGCAAATATTTCTGCTTTTCGTGTTTTCATTTCTTCTAATCTCTTTTTCTTTTTAACAGGCTCCATAGTGTCGTATGTATATTTTTTTCTATTTTTCTGCAGCAGTTTTCTCCTTTCACTTTTGTCAACATTACATGTGCAAAACAAAAATTGTATTTTGTAATGTATTTGTTCAACTTTTAATTTATTTTGTGTTATATTACTAATTACTTCAACAAGTGAATGAATACCTCTTATGTCTTTATGGTGTTCCATTGCAGGTACACAAGTATCATCATACATCAACAAAGAAAATATATACTTTCTTTTGGCAGTTTGTCGAAAAATACATGTAATACAATAACTTGAAAGCCATAATAAAAACCCTGTGTTTTCAAAGTAGTTGTTTAAAATCAATCTTTCTAGTTTGCTGCTGGCTTCTTGCAGATTCAATGATAACATTCCATGACTTTGAACATTAAGAACTACTGACACCTCTGCTCCACAAATTTCAACATTCCTACATAAATCAGTAGATGTCAGATGTCTGTCAAAACTTATTACCATGGTCGGCAATAAAACGTAAGGTGTTTGCATTCCAATAGCTTGTAGGTTTCATCAGTGAGTAACATATGGCATACAGCCCCACAGCAGAACATTGTTTACAAGAACAATTTGCTTCTTCATTCCCATTGCTAACAAGTTCATTTTTTTCATATTTAATAATTTGCACTCCCCTAAGTTCATAGACCTCACCATTTGCATGTATTCCATAAAAATACTGTACCAAATTTTGAATAGATGGTACTTCCAATAGTACACAGGTACCAAGGAAATGACTTTCACCGTATGCATCTCTCGCATGAGAATCAAATATTTTAAACTTTCCTGTATCAGTATAATAAATACCAACAGAAATAAATCCTACTGTTAAAATGAATGACACATAATTTCTTAACAGCAGTGTTTCAAAAGCTCTATCCATGGGCATACAATACTCATAGCCATCTATGATAACATCACTTTGTACTTTACCAGTGTAGCTTTCACTGTATTTTAACTGATAATTCTCTTCTAGAACTGAAATCATTGATGGCAATTCTGTTAGCATTAGATATGACTGTCCTGTTAACCCTGACAAAATAGAATATAATTCATTTCCTATGTGCATAATTTGTACCAAATCAGCAGAACTGTTTATTCCTTCGATATTGTTGTATACCAAAGCACACAAGCTCATAGCAACACATTGTTGTCCAACATTTGCACCAAACACTGTCACATCACCTTGACTATATGGTGCCTTAATTGTCAGGGTTGGATCAACATTATGTATAGGAGGCCCAGGATTTGTTTCTATGTCATTACACAATTTAAACATGACACAACACTCTCTGTGAGTACCGTTCTTGTACACACTTGTCAGCCCACTGCATGTGTATAGCAGTTGATATTTCTTCACATTTAGCTGTTTTCCGCTACTCATGTCTCTTCTAAAACAAGTCAAAGATCTTTGATGCAATCTTTGTCCAATGGAACCCAGCGTATTTCTCTTTATTTGTACAAACCTTCTATTAATTTTGCCCTTTTTTGTAGTTCGACTTTTTTTTAAGGCTACATTTCATTAAACGATGAAGTTTCGACGACAACGGAACTTGCTTAAAAATTCTCTTCCACACAAACACTCTGAGTTTTCTGCTTTTCTGTGCCAGACGTTTTAACTTCTTCACAGGTATCCTACTCGGTTCGCGATCACCTCTTAGCACATGATATTCAGATACAACACGGCTATCGTTATAATACAAAAACTTAGCATAACGACTTCTAAATTCCTGTTTATATTTTATTTTCACCAACGTAACACATCGATCATCTGCAAGTAACTGCATTGTTTTTTCTAATACATCACATTCTTCAAGTACATTTCACATTCCTTGTGACACATTCATGTAGAACTTACAAAGGTACAAGATTACAGATAAAACTAACGCATTACATAGAAATGACAGAACTGATAATCCACTAAGTATAGTGAACAAAATACGTATAATAATAATCATAAGAGCCATAAAAGTAAAGGCATTACTTGCATCTTTCCCTCGATACGTGGGTTCTTTGTGATTTAATATGGCAGCTTTCTTGTTCCTGTTGGCATTGCTGTTGTTCTTTGTACCTCTAACGTGATCAGCAGCGGACAACTTGCATTCACCAGCAGCAAAACTGATCATTTCAAAGTGTTCACTGAACATCGTTAGCGTATTTCTGTCATTCGTAGTCAAAGTTTCTGCACTTTTCATATTCAATAATTGCTCATTCAACTCACTTGATCTCATATTTCCACTAAGATTTCTCAGATTATTCACTTCAAGAACGCGGAACGACCCGTTTCGAAACGTACGCTCGCCATCACCTTTTAGTGTGGGTCTACCGCGAACGGCGTGTGCGTTTGTAAGTGGTTTGAGCATATTGCATATGACACCGTTTGCCACAACCATACCTTGATTCTTCGAAGCTCTGACTCTCGTAAAAAAAGACAATGTCAACATTCCTCGTTCCCAGACTCTTCGTTTCTAAAGTAGAACAAAAACCTGTCACTCGTAACGATGAGAGCTCTAAGGCCGAAGAAACTTCAATTTCTTTCGGAACCTGATCGTTGGCATTCTGATTCCTCGAGTCTTCCCTTCTTACTACGTAGCCTCGGTCAAGGGAAACGAAGACCCTGGGATTGACCCTGACAACAACACGCCGGAACAAAGGAGCACGTGACAGGAAGTCAAAGGAAGCAATCTCACTGGTTGCGCTTAATTAGCTTAGAAAACGATATCAAATTTACACTTCTAAATCACTCGGCCGTGAAAAGTCAAACTCCCTTTCGCTGTAGTCTCTAATTTTTGGTGCTCCCCTTGCGTCGCGTCTCCTCGCAACTTCGCGCGCGCACGTGCCCCCACAATCTGTCGCCAAAATTAGAGACTACTCGCTGTCTACTGAAGCAGACATGGGGAAACACAGCAGTCCATCTGCCGTTAAGTTTACTCATGTTAAAAACTTTCTTCTCGCCGTTGAACTTCCAAACATTCGCATAGACACTTCTCTTAACATATTGTTTGTTCAGACAAGATGAATCGACATTTTCCCATACGTGACAACACGCATCACTGTTGTTAAAAATAGTTAGCGCTTGCGCAGAAACGCCGGAAGTGCCATTTGTGGATGATACTCGACGACGAAAAAGAAGAACCGTCGGTAGTTTAAGACCCGGGCACCGCGCGAGACGCGCGCAGCCCGGGTAACAAGTCAAAACTAACCATAAAAAATACAATTAAAAATCTACGGAATTGCAGAGTAAAAAATCATAACTAACTGCAAACAGTACACTTAAAAATCTAAAGATTCCGTCATAATGTGTCTTAAATTGTTTCAATAATAAGCCTTTCTAAAAAGGAAGGTCTTCAGGTCTTTCTGAAAACTACCTAAGGAAATGCACCACTTCAGCTCTAGTGGAAGGGCATTCCAGAGCTGAGGGGCACATATAGAAAAAGCCCTGAGCCCATAAGATTTCAAATTAAAAGATTGTGTCTTCAGAAGCTGCATATTCCCTGATCTAAGGTTACAGGTAAGGGTAGGCATGTTTTCGGCTGGTGTTATTTTCGTGTTGAAAGATGGGTCGTGTATATACTCACATTAGCCCTTATTTGAGTTCCGGCAACCAGTTGCCGTTTTCATCCCGAGAAAGACTTGTTTTGAATTTCTCTCGCTTTTCTTTGCTGTTAATTTTTTTAGCTACCAAATACACTGTACTTTCGAGTTTTCTCACAACGGTGACAGCGCCAGGTAAACATGGAATATGCAAATATGCTTTTCGGCTTACAGCTGGCTTTGAACGATGTGAAAAGTACGGTGCTGAAAAGCTACTTTTTTGTTTTGCTTTGAACAAGCGCTGTCAACATTGTACCAAAAAGGTTATTCTCCTTTCGTGCAGCCTGTTATTGCGACTTTTGAGTGTCATTATTTCTAGATGACGACAACAAATTACAAAACAATACTTCACTCGCAGGAATGACTTGAATGCAACATGTGAAATGGGAGAGAGAGTTGACGAAGAAGATTGCGAAGGAAACTTAGGCGTACAGATCACTGGTGGAAGAAGTTATTTGAGGGAAGGATGCTTACCTACCTTGCACTTGAAATGTTTTCTGTTTAGCTGCCTTGTAAACACGTTGATAAAAAAAATAAATAAATAAAAAACGGAGAAATGTGGGAGCTCTAGGGTTATTCTCCTGCTAGGTTTACCCTAGTACTAGGGTTACCCTACCTGCTAATAAACAGGGCCTAAATCAACACCTCTGTCGAAGTAATCGTCAAGAATACAGCTTCAATATGGCTCAGAAATTAAAAACGTATGAATAGTTAGTTTTTACCCTTAACTGCGCTAAAATTGCGCAGACTTTATTTCATTTGCAATTGTTTTTCCTTTGCGTACTGAACTCTTTTCTCTCACTCACCATTTTGCTGAAAGACTTCTTACTGTACCCCTCACGGGAATGACGGACCTTCTGAGCTGACTGATTGATTGATTTTATCCTATCAGTGTGAAATATTTTATACTTTGATTGATTTTATACTATCAGTCTATGCCGTTTTAACACACTTTAAGTAAGCTCACTAAAATTTTCAGAGTAAATTACTGTTAGCATTTAGTAATGAAAGGCCCCCCCCTCCCCACCTGTAGCCGTTTTCTCTTCCCATATTTGGAACACAGCAGTCATGTGGTTAGTTCGGAATAAATAGTTGATACGGGCTGTTGTTATATAATTCCGTCTTGTGTTTTTGTCCATGTTCCCCCGCTACACCAGATTCTGTTTCCACAATTTTTACACCATTTCAAATATTAGTTTTTGGAATGTTTGTCTGATTACTTGTAAATTAACTGCTATGAGAAATTTCTAACCTACCAAGTTTCTGGCAGTTGAAATGGGACAGCTACTAATTTATGATCTGGGTATGGAACTAAAGAGAAATTCTACGACTTTGCGAGGCGCTTATTTTACAACACTTAAATTTCAAAATTTTGCGGAATTTTTCCGATTTTTAATCACTTTAATTTCGCGTTTTTGAGTAAGACTTAATTTGCAACTTGTCCTTGAATCAAATAAAAATACTTCATTTTATTAACAGCCGTAAAAACCTCTGAGAGGTTCAAGCAGCCAGTGGAACAGCACGACAAGGAGCCAGTAAATGGATGGTTTGAGGACTGTTCAAAAGAAATGCTGCCTGCAGCAGCAGAAGAAAATAATACTGATGAGGAGGATCAAGACGTTGCCTCAGAATAGTTAAAAATATGATTTTCTGAAGGTTTCATTGCTAATAAACTCGTTCTTTCTTGATTATTGACATAATGTGAGTCACCTCTGGTCAGTTATTTTCGCGTAATGTTATGTTTGCGACACTTGTTGTTCGAGTCACGTTTATTTTGCAAATCCTTTAAAATTGCAACATTCGCTAAATTAACGTGTCACAAAAACTTTATGTAATAAAGTACCTGTCCCATGTCTAGCTACTCACAATAACATATATTTGTTATTATGATGAAATACAGATTGTACCATTTGATTCAGTGCACAATTGATAAGCTTGGTTGGCCTTTGCTGCAAAAGACCCCTCAAAAGTGTAGCTTGGTAACCACCCACATTTATGTAATATACATTTATACATTAATGAGCATAATTGGGATGACCTTAACAGAAATCCAAATGTTCATTTTATAATCTTTTAATTGCCTAACAAACTTTGTAAAGGGCTTATAATATGTATAAAAATAACAATTGCTTGGTAACCAGGCAATTTTGAAACATTTTATGAAAGGAAAATAAGCAGTTATTCAGGGAAATCCTTACATTAATTTTGAGCCATTTTACACTTCAAAACTGTCAAAAATACTATTTTGAGACAAAGGCCTGGTTACCAAGCACAGCAGTGTGAAGATCAAAAGTATTTCCCAGTTTATACGTTAACGAGAAGTTTCTTTCTTGGGCACCCATCCCAGATTTAATACTCATATCCCAAGGAAACTGCATACAAAGTTTGGCACTTTTGTCCGCTATGTCACGATCCGTCTCAAATTTTGCGTTAAGTCACCAGACTATTAACTCAGTTACAAGCAGTGGAGGAGGTTGTTTAAGGGCTCCTCCATTTGGTATTTCAGTTATTTACACTAATATTTATAATAATTATTACATTATGAGCTTGAGATGTCTTTTGTGTGATAGGTGATGAGGGTGCAGCTTCAATCATCTATCACACGTGGAGAGCGAACAATCTAATTATTTTAGTATAAATCTACAAGTGGTTCAAACAAAACAAGTAGATTATCTTTCGCGTTATAGATCACGAGGGCGCAGTGAATCATCCATCTATCAAGCATAGAGACCGAATAATATTATTGTTCTGGCATAGATATACTAAAAAAGTCGTTCAGAAGTAAATAAATAAATTATCTAAATCCTATTTGCAGGCACTTCAAAACTCGGAAGAATAGGTGATTCTCATTATTATTATTATTATTATTATTATTATTATTATTATTATTATTTAGAAGTGGTTGCTTATTGTTGATAACTGCTACTCACTACTTATCAGTATTTATTTTCTTTTGGATATGAGGTAAGCATTTGCGACATTAAATTTTTCACTGAAAGTGATATCTTGGAGGTTTCCTGAATGTTGTAACCAACGAAAAGAACCTCTTTTGCAGTTTAATGTCACAGTTGTAAAGTTTTGTAATGTAAAGTAAGCTGGCTTATGTTTGGCATCATTCTTTCACAGGTCAGCATAGATTAATAGTAAAATATCACTGTAATTGGTAGTATAAGTAATAATAATAATAATTCTAATAACGGAAGCTTTAGATAAACAATTGATAAACATGTCCAGATGAGAATTGAACCAGGTGCCCAAATTGCAGACTGAAGAGACAGGCGATACCTCAGTTTAGCCAATCTTGATCTTGTCAACGGACACCTTCGATAACTGTCTTTCCGTGCCAATGATCAAGAACTCAGTTTTGTCGTTGTTTAGCATCAACTTATCATCTCTCATCCATGCGCGAACATCGTGAATACAGTTTTCAATTGCAATCACAGCATCAGCCTCACTGGTCTTATCAACGGGATTAAACGATTATAGCTGTGTATCGTCCGCATAGGTGTGAACGGATGGCAGATGAGATTTCATAATGTCAAACAGCGAACTCACGCGTACCGGTAGATGGTAAATAAGAGGGAGCCCAAACAAGAACCTTGTGGGACCCCGCAAGTCAGGTAAAATTTAAGTGCCCATCGATTGTGTGAAGAAGTGTAACTGAATGAGTGATGACTAAATGTGATTCTTTGGTATGTGATTGTGAGAGGCAAGAAGCGTATTTAGCTTTGCATTCCAAGTGATAGTTAGGACGGTGCGAATGAGGAAGAAAAGGCTAGGTTTTAGAATAACCAGCCACTTCATTTACATACCATGGAATAAGTGTCCATTAAAATATGCCTTGTTCCTCAAAAGCCTCTGACACATGTAAATGAAGTTGCCAGGTATTCTGAAATTGCTTTGCAGGAAAACAAAACCCCTATAGTGATACTTTATTGGAAACCCAGAAAAAAATTCCTGGAGGAAAAATGGGAGGAAAAAACCCGGAATTTTCATGCTTTATGGGTAACCAGAAGAGATATGGCATTAACAAAAAATAGGTACCCAAAGGGTACATGTGTGGGATACACTGTGCACAATGCATTACAAACTTTGCAACTGTTCAGCATTAACAGACTTAGAACCCAATGACGTTCGAAAACAGTTGCAGGGGTGGTAAAGAAGGTCTTATATTGGAGGAGGCCATAAGTTTATGACTTCAATGCGCAGATCATTCAGTGACCTTTTGGTTTTGAAAATGTCAGAAAAACCATTGCCAAAAATGTGGGTCAAGATGGCGGACGGGCATGTGCATTACATCCTAAATGGTGGCGAAATCCTTAAAGAAAATGTATGGGAATTCCGAATTTTTCCAAATACAAGACAAACGAGTTGGAATATTTCTTAGCTCTGACTCGATACATGTTCAGCAGTGATAAAGCTATCCTTCTAAATCAAAAACAAATTAAAAGCCATAGGTCTACTTCCCTCGATGCTTCCACTTCAACCCAAGTTTTAGGCTCCTGCACCCATACATTTCTTTAAAATATCACTAAATCTGTACCAAATACTTGTCAATTTGAGGAACAACCCTTGATGTGGTCAACTTGCTCCGACTCGGTTTAAGTGGCGCACAGTTTGCAGTATCCAGAGTCCAAAAAAGAGTCGTTTCTTGTCGATAAGATACTTTCACAAGTTATTGAATATTCCCAGTTTTACAGTAGGTGAGAAGCTGGTAGTACGCCATCTTTATTCATTTGGTATGTTCATGTCTTGATCATCTTGTTTCGGTTCCACTACATGATCATCCTTCGCATAGCTCTTGTTTTTGCTCGACCAGCGTCTGCTCTTTTGGAGTTTTCTCAGTTGTCTCTCTTTCACGAAGCAAAACGTAGTTGGAATAGATCCTGTTTTTAAGTTGACACAAGTGGATCCTTGCACTTTTTTAAAGCATTCAGCTTGAAAATGGTCTCCACATATCCTCGAGTGCTCATTAATCGGTGTGTTGGTACGTTGGATCTTTGCAATCGATTTGGAAAGCGGGTCTTCGTTTTCCAGCGGGGAGCAGGGTTGGCGCAGTGGTGAGAGCACTCGCCTTCCACCAGTGTGTCTTGGGTTTGATTCCCGGACTTGGTGTCATTGTGAGTTTGTTGGTTCTCTACTCTGCTCTGAGAGGTTTTTTTCTCCGGGTACTCCGGTTTTCCCCTCTCCTCAAAATCAAGATTTGATTTAATTTGATTTGATTTGAGATTTGTAATTAGTAGGCGAAGAGCCACCTCGTGGAAGTACTACTGATAAATCGTTATTATTATTATTATTATTAAACGATGCCAAGACTTTTTGACTGCCATGTCTGATGAATTGTTACAGCCATATGCAATACACCAGTGAGGCATGTTCAAGAGTAATCCACCGACCGAATATTGTTGAATGTAAACAAAAGGTCAAGACACCACCAAGCCTTGTTTCAAGTTTCAAGTTTCAAGTTTATTAAGAAAAATTGAGAAAATACAAAATAGGATGTACCACTGCTCGCAGTTAGCTATAGCTATTCGAGGCGAGCAGTGGCTTGACACTAAGTAGAATAATTACAATAACAGTACAATTAAAATACTGAGTAGAATTAATTATTATCGTACAATACATTAAAATAAGCTGAATACTAGATACAAAATGAATAATTGCAATTACAATACAATTACAATACAATTACAATACTAAATAGAATTAATTATTATCGCACAATACATTAAAATAAGCTGAATACTAAATACAAAGTGAATAATTACAATACAATTACAATACTAAGTAAAATTAATTATTATCGGACAATACATTAAGATAAGGTGAATACTGAATACTGACTAGTATTAATAACATTTGGGAAAAACAAAGATTCTCAGGAGAAAAAAAAAGGCAGATTACTTGAGAAGCTGGAAGGATAATGTAGATAGAAAGTTAATAGAATGAACTGAGTTTAGTTTTCAAGACTTATTCAAATCCAGTAGATCAATATACTCATTCGCCTCCGAGAGTTTCTGAAGGAGCATATTGTGAATGTTGCGTTTAAATTTCACTTTAGGCATTTGACGAATTTCATTAGATAGGTTATTGCAGACTCTAACACCGTTTCTTGAAAAAGACATGTTTTGCTTGTCTAATCTAGAGTACTCGAGAAAGAAGTTGCCTCTTGTTGATGATCTTGTGTTATGTGAATGAATATTATGTTGGTAATTAAATAAATTACTTATTTGGGGTGGCGATGTGTTATTTGAGACGGCAACTGACTTGAAGTAAAGAAGATCTAGAGGTAGTAGCCTGGATGAAATGAAGAAGGGTACTGCGTGAGCTCTATAATCACCAAAAAACATGAGGCGAAGGGCACGTTTCTGAAGACATAGGATTTTGTTTCTGTGGATTTTGTCTGCTTGGCCCCACGCTGTTATACCATATAACAAATAGGGTTGAATTAGCGATCTGTATATATGTTGTAAAGTATTAAGTGGTACGAAATGTCTTAGCCTAGCAATAATGCCAATCGATGTGCTTATTTTAGAGGCTACATGTAAAATATGATGTTTCCAAGAGAGGTTCTCATCAATAAGCACGCCTAAATATTTAACATAACTTTTACGTTCCAAAGATGTGTAAGAGTTGGTGTGATGGTTGAATATTTTTAAATTAACTTCGTATTTGACATTTTTTTGTCTTGGTCGAAAATAACGTAATTAGATTTTTTAATGTTTAGAGATAATTTGTTCGCTATTAGCCAGTCGTAAAGCTTACAGAACTCATCGTTTACTGTAGATTCCAGGGATTTTAGGTTTTTATCTGCATATAAAAGATTCGTATCGTCTGCGAATAGGTAAAACTTCATTCGGTTACAACTGTTACAAATATCATTTATATAAACAAGAAAGAGCAGCGGCCCTAGGACTGATCCTTGGGGAACTCCAGATAATACTGTCGCTTTTTTAGATATATTTGAGGGGCCAAATTCAGTTATTTGCTTGCAACTAGTAAGGTAGGAAGTAAACCAATCATTCACAATCCCGCGTATACCATAATGTTCAAGTTTCTTTAAAAGTATTGAGTGGTCGACTGTGTCAAAAGCTTTTTGTAAATCAATAAATATACCGCAGGTGTACAGCTTTCTATCCATATTAGTTTGAATCTGATTGGTGATTTCCAAAAAAGCATGTTCAGTGGACCGGTTTTCACGAAATCCATACTGTGAATCATAGAGAATACTGAACTTTTCAAGAAATGATTTCAAGTGAATGTAGTACATCATTTTTTCAAAGATTCGGTTGAAAACTGAAAGTAGTGATATGGGTCTCTAGTTGGATGGGTCAGATTCGTCATTGGCTTTGTGGATTGGGATTACTTTGGCAAGCTTTAATTTAGTGGGATATATTCCATGTTCAACCGACTTGTTGATTAGAACAGATAGCGGGTGGCTAAGAATATGTCTTGCTGATCGCAAGACGCGAGTGGGGAAAGAATACAATCCATGAGCCTTGTTTAATGGCGTGTTCATAATTTTGGACTCAATTTCAGTTTGTGTTACTGGATTGAAAAAGAAAGAATCAGCATTATGTGATTTAGGAAGATAATCAAAAAATTCCTTCCGTGGGTTTGGCATTTTGGAAGCTAGGTTATGACCAATTGAGGAAAAATACTCATTCATAATGTCAGGAAGGTCTGAGGAGTTGTATGAGATTTGATCAGATCCCAGGCATTTAAGCGAGGTGATATGTTTGGTAGCTTTACGTTTGCGACCTAAAAGATTGTTTATACCTTCCCAAGTCTTTTTAATGTTACTTAGGTTATCTTCAAAATAGTTGTGGAAAAAATTCCTTTTACTTATTCGTGTGAGCATCAGTATTTTGTTACGATAAATTTTGTAGGTTTTACTGTCACCAGAATAATAGAGTGAATTCTTGATCTTAATTGATCTTCTGATGCCTTGTGTTATCCAGGGTTTTTGTTGTTTTCTTAGACTGCGTTTTGAAATTGGCTTTAATGGGGCGTGCTTATTGAGGAGCTTTTTCGGTTTATTGTGAAATGTAGAGAATGATTTGTTTATGTCTGTCTTATTACAAATTGTACCCATTAAGTCAATTTCAGATAGCTCACTTAGGAACTTTGTTTCCGAGTAATTTGAGAAGTCACGAGTTAGCCGCTTAGATTTCGATTGATCACAGAGATCTTGATTAGTAGAAAAGTTTAGTATACAAAATTGAGAAAAGTGGTCTGTTAGATCCGAGACTATGTTTCCACTACAGATACTATATTCTAGACTGTTGATAAAGATGTTATCAATTAATGAGTAAGAGTTGTTGTGAACTCTTGTTGGTTTGTCAATTGTCGGAGTCAGGTTCAGGCTTTGCAAAGCTAGCATAAAATTTTGGGCGTGAGTACTAGTATGAACATGGAGAAGATTTATATTAAAGTCACCCATAAGAATAATCTGTTTTCCAGTGGCGCTAAGCTTTTCCATTGTCGAATCAAAATATTCCTGAAAATGCTCAGGGGAATTATGCTGCCTATACAATACTCCACATATTATGTTTGTACCTTTTTGGAGATGTAATTCGATAAAAAGTGCCTGGAAGGCTTCATTAGAACACCTCTCTATTGTTTGATATTGAAATCGCTCATCAATATACATGCCTACACCTCCAGCTGAAAGAGGCGTTGGCAGGTATTCAAAATTATAATGCAAAATCGAAGGATTAAAATCTAAGTTCTCAGTCGAGCTGTTTATTCTTGTTTCTGTTTTGCCTATGACATTAAAATGAAAATCTAGTTCATCTAATAAATGAGTTTGAAAATTTTCTAAATTACGTTTTAGGCTGCGGATATTTGTGTGCATAAACGAAATATTAGAATCTGGATAGGGATTAGTAGCAAACTTACTTTCTTGATCACAAAAACTATGTGGAGAGAAGTATTTACATCTTGTATTAGAGTAATAAGTGTTAGAATCAGAGCTTCTATCTAAAAATGTATTCAGAGTAAATAAATCAAGGTCGTAATAACTTGGGAGACGATCAAGATATTTTTTGGTAGGAAGAGAGGAACTAAGAGTATTATTAAATTGGCCATGTGCAGAGATTAGATCGCTGTAATTGAAATATGGAAGCTCGCTTAGGAGTGATTTATTTACCTTAGTAGTTTGTTTGTTAATGTTCTTGTGAAGTATTGACATCATCAGAAGATCCTAAGCGAGCTGTGAGACTGGACAAGTCGGTTGAATTTTTAATGGCGATCAGACGAGAGTTTTCATTTTTCCGCAGCCAGATGGTTGAGTTCTTGGCCCAACAAAATGAGAAGAGAAATCTTTCCTTTATTTTCTTGGCGTCAGATAATAAACTCTGCACTCATGGGGAGAGGTGATCGTAGATAGCAACATGTTCTAAAGATGAGCTTTCTCGGAGACCAATATCAGCAGGAACAATCCTGTTTACTTCTCTACGGGCTGCCATAACACTTTCACAGGCGATGCGCCGAGTAAATTTACAAATAATCGGTTTCGGTCGACCATCAGACGTGTTACGAGATGGCACTCGATGGGCAATGTCAAGGTCATAGGGATGAATTTCAGCTCCAATTTTGTTGAGGATTCTCATGCAAAGTTCCAGCGTATCTCCAGCGCTTTCTCGTTGCTTAACTTCAGGAACACCCACAAGGTTGATGTTGTATGAATACGAATATTCCAATGCTTGATCCAATGAAGATGATATTTTATTTGCTTGAGATGACAAGTGTTCCAAAGATTTTTCAATAAGAGACATCCTGTCGTTAACATATTTCTTAAAGTCTTCTTGGATGCTGTTCGGAGTTGCCGTATTGTTTCCCTCATCGGTGCCTTCAGATGAACTGGCATGGCTGCCATTTCGTTCAGCTTTAACTTCGTCTCGCAGGTTGCGTAAATCAGCACAAATTTCTTGAATCTTTTCTTTTAACTTGTCATTTTCCAGTTTCAATGATTGGACTGTGTCTTTTACCATTTTGGTCAAGGTTCAGCAAATTTTGAGTCTCAAAAACTAATCAAGAGTGAAGAGCTTCGAAATAAGCGTCTTGCCTGCTACGCACACATGCGCTTGGATGATACCAAAGAAAATCTTGACGTCATCACGCATAAGTGCTATTGCACCAAATAAACGATTAATGGTATTGTGAGGACAGAAAACTCTTCCCATGTTTTCACCATTTTCATCTTTTATCATGATGTAGGCTGTTGTTTTAGAGGGTAATTTGCATTCCTTGATCTTTAAGTTACAGCTGGGGCACTTGATAGTAGCTGTATCAGGAGCATCGGGTATTCTGGATTTGCAACTTATGCAAATGTACAACTTCTTTACGTCCACAGCCAAAATAGTACCGGTGATGTTCATCTTAGCCTTTTCAGTTGGTTTCAATTTGTTAGCTGCACTAGTAATGTCATGTGGAAGTTCATTGTTGACGTATGTTTCAATAACAGTTGTTGGGGAAGCTCTGAGAAATTTTTTGTCATGGAAGTTCAACTTGAGTCCTTTGAAGTGATAGCAACCATCCTTTTCTACTTTGGTGATTTGACAAAGTTACGGTTATAGCTCCAGGACTGTCAGCCACAACAAGGTTACATTTGGTGAGGTCTTTTTCATGTTAGTTGAGTACACAGTCTCATTATCTCCTTTAAACACTTTAGCCTTCAGTGTCATAGAGTGTCCACTTGGGGTATTTTTGGGGATTTGTGTTACAGTTATCTCACTTGCAGAGGTGTTTGTTGATTTCCATTGAAATGCTATGTTTCTGGCTGGTCCAACCCTGGAGTATTTATTCATTTTGTATTCTAGTCCTTCACCGTATCTTTTCCTCTGTGGGCTTATATTTGTCAGGCAAATTGGAAGTTTGTCTTCCTCCCTTCGTTTAAACTCTTCCCTCTTCTCTGACGTGAACCAGATTACTCGAGTTTCATCATTGTTTTGTTGAAAAGTGAAGTTAAAATATCTGGAAGATTTCGGATTAACAGGTATTTTTATATCAGAAACGTCATGGACGTAGTCCTGGACATCTTTATACGGACTAGATAAGCATATTTCGCTGGAGAATTGGATCCCATCCTGAAAATACTTCTACAGCAAAGGAAGAGCTGGCGATGAGTGCACAAGTGATAATGTACACGCCCTGTATATACAGGAATGCCATTGTTGTCACGTGATTCTGTTTGTAGCCAATCTTAATTACTGCAGTACATTTACATGAAAGGAGGCCTTGAAAGTGGGACAGCCATCACTACAAGACATGCAGAAATAGCTACTGGACAAAGGAAGAAAGACTGGATATGAGATTGGCTCGTAGCCTTTAAATTAGCTAATTTTGGAAAACACCTGCGGATGTCAGAGTAAAAGTAATAATTCTTTCCTATTTTTCATTTGAATTTTTTGCATTTCAACTAATGCTTGTTTTATCCTGATGTACGTATGTGTTATTTAAATAGCAACTAATTTATACAATAATGTTATAATTTTAAGGCATTGCAAGGCTGTGCTCTTAGAAAAAAGTAAATACCATAACACTTTATATCTATCTTTTTGTCCAAGCACACTTATATATTTAAAAAGACGTCTTTTCTTTATTTTTAAATGCCGCCTAGTAGTATTTAATGCCCTTGGGGGGGGAATCTCTATTCCTCATAAGCTTTGCTTCTCAGAGATTTCCCTGCCACAGTCACTCCTTCCAAGTTGTATGTTCACTTTAAATTTAATATTAATTAGCTATTTATTATCTTTTCTATTCTATTTGTTATTTATTCTGTGTGGCAAGATAATAAAAATAAAAAAATAAAAAAAAATAAAAGAAATCAAGGGTGTCCAGCATTTACATTTTGTGCAAAAACTAGGATTACCTGGTCACCCAAAGACAAACGTAAGTCACCAGGGGCCACCAGGCACTGCCAGAACACAGCCTTGCTTATAGAACACCAAAAAATCTAGGGCCTGCTTAAGGAATCGTCTGCATAAGATCTGGGAAAAAGAACAATAGGCTGTGGAAATAGAGGCAGTTATTTTTCAAGCATGAATTACTCTAATCAAATTAAATCAGGGGATCTCATTTGCCCATATGCCAAAAAGTGCGAAGTTTGATTTTCAAATTCAAATAATATAGTGAAATAATCCATTCGAACAACTTGTTATCACGGTAATTCATTCATTACGTTTATAAATATAACATATTTGAAAGGCTAAGATTTGAATTTTTATCAGATTACAACAACATTAGCACTGTAAAACATCAATCAGCAACGTTTTTGCTGCGGTTTCACAAATGAACTGTCAACCAGTGATGGAAAACACTGATGGATCACATGTACGCACCAAAGTTGTGCAAATTCCCGCCAAGAATAGCGTAACAAAACAAATAATGAATTCGTGAGCGTCTGTGTTGTTTTGTTTCTAAGCGATTTTCATTTCAAAAGTCTTCCAAAAGCCCGAAATCTGAAGCAATATCCACCGCATCAAACAAGTAGTCACTGTCCGCTGTGTCGATTTCAAGTTCAAGACCATTTGTAACACGTGGGTTAGCCCTGATAAAAACAATAGCTCTCTGAACTGCAGATGGATTCCTCTCACACAAATCTCTTGCAATGAGTTGAGAGAACACAGACAGGTGACAACAAGAATGTCAAATTGTTAATTGTGAGAGATATTTATGGATCTCAAGCGTCGAAGTGACAGTTTAGCTTCGAAAATTCTGCTTTCTGAAATTTCCATAGTTCCATTTCGACAGTTCCATTTCGACAAGTTGATTCTGTGTAGCGATGTGGATAATTGTAGTGGCACTTTCAGGTGTGTCGGCCGAATCGAGATCTTTACAATAGAGGTCTGCGCTTGTGCAGTCGAGTTTTGTCCTTGAAACACAAATCGCCACCATGTAAGGCACACTGAGGCCATGAGAGATCTTCCGGCTCAAGGTACTCGAATACGAGAGGCCAAAAAAATAGATGTACAAGAGCCATTGATAAGAACTATCCATTGACTCGATCACATTTGTTGTGCCGTGGTAGAATAAGAAAAGGATAGTTTAGAACGAGTCAAATTGCAAATAAGGTTTTTGTACTTATTGTCACCTTTTGGCTGGACGAATCTGAAGTCACTTTTCCGCAAGGTTATATTACATAGCATGATTTTAGGTAGATGGCAATTGTTTTTTATCTGGCCGTCTAAAGCGAACTTGTTTTAAGGAATTGCCGCCATCTTAACAAAATGGATCAGAGGCAAGTTGACTTTGCTGGTGTTTTGCAAACTTAAAATTTTCAAGTTGGTGATTTTAGTTTGTGATTCTTAATTTATATTCCAGGAAGAGAGCTGCTACAAATGAGCCACGCAAAAACAGCCCTGTGGGATCCAAGCGCGATTCTAATGTAAGTTTATCCTGATTTTTTTTCTTGATAGTTTTTCTCTGGATTTCCCTAAACTCAATCTGAGAATTCTTTTCTTCTTTTTGTAGAAGATGTGTGGTAAAAATAATCCATCACCTAAAAAGAGACTGGTCATGCTGGGACTGAAGGACGGAAAGAATTTTACAGATTTGGCAAGAGAACTGGGCATAACCACTGCAACAGCCAAGGTCTATGGTATTGATTGCCTGGTGGCTAGGGGAGTTATTGACCACGAAATTGTAGCAGGTTACCTAAAGGTCACCAAGACATCAGCACCAGCACGCGTCACACAACAGGTAAACAAAGCAACATAAGCTTTACCCACTTCCCCTTGTTGGATTTTACGAATAACGGACCAGCAAAATCGACGCCTACTGTGGAGAAGGGCGGAGCTTCTTTTAACTGCAAGTCTGGTAAGGCTGCTGTCGGCAGTCCTAGGAATGGTCTACCTTGTTTCTTCTTGCACGTTACACATTCTCTCAGAACCTTTTTCACAACTTGTCAACCCTTTAGTACCCAGAACTGAGACCTGAGCTATTTCAAGTGTTGCTCTTACTCCACCATGATGTACCTTTTTGAGGCATTCTTTGATGACGTGTTTCATAAAGTGGAGACCTTTTGTAAGTATGATAGGCTACTGTGCTTCCAGGTCGAAATCGGAATTATCAAGCCAGCCCCTGCATTTCAATATGCCACCGTGATCTTCCAACTTCAGTCTATTAGCCAAGTCTTCGTAGTTTTCACCCTTCTTCAATTCTTCTTGTGAAGCTATAATCCAGATCCGCTCTGACACAGCTACTTCACTTCTTAGCAACACGCCCTGTCTCTGCTCAATCCTTCTTCCCTTTGACCTCAAGTTGCAAATAAAATGCTTGACCCATGCAGTCTCTCTTAACAGCCGCCCGAGATTGCTAAATTTGTGTACGTGCAACACTTGTGTAACACCTGTCTGCCTTGTCACACTCGCCATTGTCATGTTCATTGCTCCAGGGGAACCCGATTAAAAGGTACCTTGAATAGTCAGAACCCACTGAAATTTCACTTTAGTTTGCATGTCCTGTTCAATAGAACAGCTGGATGTTACCGCCCTCATTTCTGTCGTACAAACATTAAATAATTTACAATTCTCTTTCAAGGTCCTATAATTTGGAATTCTCTCCCTACTTCAATTACAGTTGTCGTACCTTAAAGAAAAAATGTTAGAATTTTTATTTAAACAATCCTGAATCGGTCATGCCGCACTCACACAGCACCAAATTATACTATTATATTATCCTTCAAGGTGGCCTCTCCTATAAGCCTTGTGGTTTCCTGAGGTCTCCTCGCCACTAAATTAGGTGTATTACTTGTAAATATTATGAAAATGCAGTGGCAAATAAATGAATAAATGAAAAAAAAAGCAGGGGACAAGAGCAACAAAAGTTAATTAGTAGCTGAAACAGAAGTGGTAAATTTTGACCAATGCCTTTCATAGATGTTCGATCCTCCTCAAGAACCCTTTTTTCTATAATTTACATTTACTGAGTACACAAAGACTCAATGTAATTTGAAAACTAATCTTGAATTAACGAGGAGTGAAAACAGCTATAAGGAAACAACTAACTCTACTAGACTCTAAACAAAAAAATGAGAGAGTGTGATGACCAAGCACATCTCTATTTTTGTTATCTGATTGTAACAACACAACCTAACTTTTTTGACACTGACTATTGTAAAACTAGTGTGCATGTTTTTTTTAACTCCCCCCTCTTCCTTTCCATCATACGTTGGTGACAAATATCCAAGTACCTACTCCTGTAAACAATAGCTCGACCCACGCATTAATCCATTTTGGACTGGCTATTACCTCTTTAAGAGCCAATACAAGTCCGCTGCATGGGCCAAATTGTTTACACAATTTTTGCATGCTAAAGTACGTGCAGTGTCAGAATGGCTGTAACTCACTCAAGGGAGACGACAGATCTAACGATGTGTGAGTTGGTCAAAGCGATCACCAAGCTGACAAAGGGCATTAAAGGTAGTGATAACTCTTAAATCAGTTCCAGTTAATGGAAAATCTATTATTTTATCCAATAATTCATCTGGGATTTGATTAAATGCAACCACTAACATCATGATTGCCAGCAAATACAATCTTAAAAATATGAATTATGCTGTTCCCGTACTTTTCTTTGTTATTTCTTTTTAAGAACTAATGACTTCATCACTATCAAATTATTACATTTAGGGCCAAAAGTTATTACACTTAGGACCTAAAAAAGGCCAAAGATTATTACACTTAGCACCTTTTATTACATTTAAGGACATTTATTACATTTGAGGCCTCAACAGGGGACCATTCCGTTATTTGCATGGAAAAGAGACTTCATATCTCTTTTTGTCGAATAGAATTGCATCTGTCAGAGCCTCATGGACTTCATCCTCTTCCCGAATTCCTAATGTCTCGTCGTTCCACAATTTTTGTGTGTATCTTCCAATTCCTGATACTGATCTACATTGCGTGACAAATTGTGACCCACAAGGTGGACATTAACCTGTGGATCATCACAATATCCCTTTAGGGGCCCTGACAAAACCCAACCCAGATACGTTTCTACAGCAATGGGTTCATGTGCCTCCCCCTTGCAGTTCTTCCCCCTTGAAAGGACCAGAGATAGTCCGCCCCAATAAGCAAGTCAACATAAAGAATCTTCCAGTCCCGATTGACATCTGAAAGCCACAAGCCTTGTAAATGGAGGTACTCGATTTTCCTGATCTCAATGTGTTCGTTTCTAATTTAGGTTATGCTGGGCGCCTCATACGTCTCGATCTTAATCCTGTCCGTCCCCCCCCCCCCACCCCTGTAAAGGGAGTACATCAAGCTTGTACATGCCCCTTAACCCACTATCCCTCGGTTGCTGACCAAAGGTACTAATTGTGATCCACTCCTCAGGTAGCACTGGTAAATGGACAGCTCTTGTAGTGATAAAGGACTTGTGGCTACGTGCCTCAAATAAGACCCCGCACCTGTGCACTCTTACTCCCTGAAATAACCACTTGAGCCGTTTGCAATGCTACCCTCCCCACTGATCCTACATGAAGGCGAGACTAGCATGGCTAGTATGATTGGCCTTTTGCGAGCCATAACAATCACCATTGTTGGCGTGACTGAACGGTGGGGTACCTGGTATGCATCCGAACCCTCATGCTCATAACAAATTGAAAGGTGATGTTGCCCTTCTTACTTGGAGGCACAATCACGAGAAATGTGCCCCTTTCTAACACAAATAAAGCTCCTTCCATACTTACATAACAGCTTGTTTCATTCCTCTACAGATGTTATATTCATGCAATGTTTGTGGGCGTGTTCACCCTTACAATAAGTACACAAATTGTCCAGGGCACTGGCTGATGCAGGTCTGCCTACATATTTTCCTCGACCCCTTTCACATACAAAGTTCCTTTCACTCCTAAGGGAATGTTCTTCCCTGAGTTCAAGTTCGCTTAGCAATTCTCTGAGCATCTCCTCCATTGTCCACGCTTCGTGATTCTTTCCTCTTATCTGCAGTCATACAGCCTCCGGTAGCCTTCTTGCAACAGATGGGAGAATGATCACTTTGTATGTACCAGCCCTCACTCCCAGAGCTTGCAAGCTTCGATGATGTACTTCTGCAGTGTCGTACAATCATCGCAGGCTACCAGTATCCTTGTTGTAGACTGGATGAACCGTTAGCAGGTCGTTTATGTACAGGCTACCAGTATCCTTGTTGTAGACTGGATGAACCTTTAGCAGGTCGTTTATGTGCGCTCGTTCTATCATTACCTTGTTGCCAAACTTCTTCAAGATTTCAATGGCAGCTTTGTAATTTGTAGAAGTTAAAGCTAATCCCGCCATGGATGCTTGTGCCAGTTCTACAAGAATTCCATGCAGATAAAAAAACTTGTCAACTGGTTACAACTTGGGATTATTGTGGATGGCACTTTTGAAACCATCCCAAAATTCTTGCCATTCCTCCACTTTCCCCGAAAATTGCTTTGCTTCCAGATTTGGGAGTTTCACTCGAACAAAGGGAGTAGAATCACTGTGAGGTTGTTGGGGCTCAGCTGTTTCACCTTTTGCTGCTAGTAAATCACTTATTGAGGTAACTAGAGTATCGATCTCTCCCCAGAAGTCCCCAGTGGATTTGACCTGTTCCGCTATTCTCTCATCGGTGATCTCCTCCATTTGTGTGATTAACTTCAAAATTTCTTCATCTAGTTTTCTCACAATGTCCAATTGCTCTTTAAGAATTGCTCGTAACTGGACTGCTTTAGGCCACTGTTCATTGTCATAATGAACTGTGATTCTTCCACAACACGTTTCAAGTATGCACAGTAACCCTTCCATTCTCTTCGTTTTGACTGAACGGCCTCTTCATTACTTTCCTCACTTGTTCCTGCTTTGGGCAAACTACCTCCCTTTTTCATCTTTCCCATGTTCAGGTATCTGGCTCGAAGGACCAAATGTATGAGAAATATCCCGGCACTGGTCGGTCTACATAGAGGACTGTATCTTTCAGTATTTTCAAGTCTATATTCTCCTTCTACATTCAATTGATGTTCACAATCCTCGATCTCTATCAATTCTGTTACATGATCTACGACGCTACAATTTCAATACCGTACAACAATAAACATTATTACAGCCTGTGTTGACATAAATGTCTAGTCAATAAACCACATGTCAATCACGCAATATCAAATTCTTGCACTGAGCAACTTCTACTGACTCTGTTAACAGGACAGACATTGAAGTAAACAAAAGAGATGGATCAACAAGTTATGCGATAAAAGAGGGATAAACATATGAGCAACAATGCAAAACCTGCTCAATTCCTGAGATCATATATAATTCTGATCAAGGCAGGTATTATGTTATGTCGCTTACTGCAGTAAGACTTCGGCAAACTCACTATCAGTTAGCTTTGTGTATCCAAGCTCTTCACGAAGAGATTTTCAAAGATAAACATTTTGAAGAGCTTCTGGTCTCTTCGGGCTTCCACTGGGGTTTCTCGTGCAAGCCATATCGAAACAACATCACATATGAACACAACAAACCAACAACAGTAAAATATTCATGTAAAAATCAATAACCAAAACACCTATAGAAAACGAAAGTTTGATGGATGCCACAAATTGTGAAAGATAACAAACGCAAACAATCAAACAAGCACAAAATTTAGGTTTCATGGTCCATGAAACTTCAGTTGAGGCGCACAATGCATGCCATTTGACAGAGTCTATGAAGGCAACTGAATATCCTTTCCCCAAGATACTTGCAACACAAGGGAGACTGGGAAAGCTTAGTGTAAAAGCAAGGCTTTGGTAAGTACAATTTCAATATGGCGGACGTGGATTTGTTTCAGTCACACAAAGGTGATTTGCAAAAATTGCTAAAAGCATGCAGGGTAAAAACAACAGGTCGAAAGCAATAACTAATAACCAGTGTCTTAAAAGCGAAGCAAAATAGCATCGAATCAACTGTGGAAAGAGAAACCAGAGAGAAAGAGCAGCAAGAAAAGAGAGCCATAGAAAAACTTCAAACTCCCTCAGAGGTCCTTTCAAACCCAAAGACGCTGAACAACTGGTAGCGAGATCTATGAAAGCTGCCCTGTATAACTTATAGCGAAAGCATAAACTACAATGTTTATGGAAGTTGCAAAAAGCGAAGAAAAGCAAAAGCTTTCAGTTTTTTTTAAGGATGGTCACGACTACAAGACATCAGTCTGAATCTTATCAATGGCACGAGTGGTTACTGCTTTGTGAAATCCAAGGTATTGCCATCAATGTGCCAAGACAAAGTTTACAGCACGTGGGTTTCCATTGTAAAGGAAACGGTTAAAGTGTTTTCAGCAGATTGTAATTGCACAGCAGGGAATGTTTATTTTATTCTATAGCTACTTATTTTTATTGTAACCTTATCAGCATGTTATACAGAAAAACTTGGACACATCCTTTTACCAGTACTGGTCTGCTAGGATTGTATACAAAGATATTATAAAGCTGTGATACATTTAAGTACACTGATTGTAGCTTCACCACTCTCACAATAATTGAAGACTCGAGGAGATGAAGGGTGTGACTATTAACCCAAAGAATGTCCTGCAAAGGAGAATTGCCTCTAAAAAAGTCAGCTATTGGTTCTGTCAAAAAAATGGCCTTCATCTCAGCAAAAAAAAAAAAAAACACAGACAAGTGCCTTTTGAAAAATGTTCTTACGCTGATAAGTTCCCCACACCCCTTCCAGATACTTATAATATTCCCTCCCTTAGAATGGTAGATATCTGACTTCCCACAGCTAAAGCCTAACACTGTTTTCTCTTCAGGTTAGGCGAGGCCTGTAATCATATAGCAGCACTAGTTTTCGCTCAAGAAGACTATGGAAAAAGGCATAATGACACTAGTTCAGAAAGTGTTGCATGCACATCCAAACCCTGTGAGTGGAACAAGTAACACAAAAGGGAGATGAAGCCAATCAAGCACCAATATGGAAAAGTACCAATAATGGCAGCAGTTCCCAACAATAATGTGTACAAAGCCTTTCCCACTTTGCCAGATTCAGTCCTTCCTAAACTTTTAGATGATCTGAAAAAAGTAAATCCTCAAAGTGCTCTATGCAGTGCCTTTGAAAAGCACAACATTGTGTCAGCAGGTCATGACATTGCAAGTGATTTCAATGTTGGAAGTTTCCAGCTGTCTTGTTATTGAGCGTCAATCTAGTTCTTTCCTAAAAAAAATAGTACCCGAACAGCACTCGCATGAACAAAGCACAGGAAACTGAAATCATGCACAGCTTTTTCACTCGGGTTTCATGTTGCTGGTTAGTTCTGTTCCCCAAATATCAGTGAGATAAAGGAGAAAGCCATGGGATTAAAGATAAAACTAACTCTTACTGAGAATGAAATCAGTTTGTTGAAAACAAAACAAGGCTTCAGAGTAGAGATTTGAATTGGTATTTGTATAGAAATGAAAGAATGACTGCATCAAAATACAAACGTGTGGCCAGCCTAAATCTACTACATCACCTTCGAAGACTCAGAATTAGTTCAAGGTGATAGGTTACCTCAGACTTCTGCAATGCTTCAAGGTTTGGAAAATGGGGACGGCATTGAAGATACATTAATGCCTCAACAATTGAAGATACATGATACCTCAACAATGGAAACTTGGTGAAGAAAATTCCAATGAGTCCGTTCAGTGAAAAGATCTCCTCTTTAAAACTCGTTTATTGTATAGTGATACAACCCAAACATGTGCATGTACCACGTTTCCAATGCATCGTGATATTCGGTGCGCTGCGTATCGGATACACAAAGGGATTTAACTGCAGCGACACAAAGTAGCCCAGAATGTAATGGCAGCTAAAATAATTGTTCCTCGATATGTACCTTTTAGGAAAACCTCATCAATCTAACTTCGTTTAAATTTTTCGGCTTCATGAATCCTACAGTCTTCGACACAAGCGCTCTATTAAAACCGGTTTCCAACGTCAACAATCAAAATGTATTTCAGAGGCCATGCTAATTGTAGACTGCTAAGAAAACTTGAAGTGTTTACAAATCAAATTGATTAACTTCACCGAATTCAGTTGATTTAGACAATGGTGCCAATCGAACTTCATGTTCAAATGGAGCTACATGTAGTAAAATATATCCAATCGCATCTAAATTTGTGTCAGTTTGTTTACATTGGATATATTCAAATTATTCTCGCACCGTGAAGTTGCGTTCGCTTATTTCTAACCAACAGTTTAGACGGATACGTAGCCTCAAATTTTAATTGCAGTAAGCTATATTTACTTTATTTTACCTTGCCTTGACTTCGTTCACAGTACTGCCTGAGGATAACTAGAAGTTCAGCTAATCCTCAAGTCACGTAATTCACGTCGGCTGAGCTCACTTTCCATTCTCTTGTCAAATCTATCTTTGCCTTCTTTGAATAGATACCATAAATAAAGACTCTGCCATAAATAGGCACTTCCACAATTAATTGCTGATGTTCGTTTAAAATACCGATCTAAAGTCGGATGTGCGCCGTTTATATAAAATAACAATTGAAGAGGCTAGGGGAAAACCCTCCTAAGTGACTTCAATTTACTTACTTAACAATGCCTTGCTGTTTTTTTTTTTTTGCCAATTTAAATAAGTAAAATATAAAAATAAATAAATAAGTAAATCGAAGGTCATAATTTATGCAAAAAATCGGGCACTTTTGACGAAAAACATTTTTTGACCAAATAGTCACTTAGGAGGGTTTTCCACTAGCCTCTTCAATTATTGTTTTCAAACCACTGCACAATAGGCTCCCATTGCCGATGCACGGGTACTCGGTCGTTCAAGATTGAAATGTTAAATCAAAGCTTTTGCTCACCAGCAGCATACACAGAACCACGAGGTACGGCAGATAACAATTATAAACGAAGTTAATCTTTTTCGTCTTCCCTTCTTCCGCGAATCTTGCTGTCCATTCCTGGTCTTCATAACCATGAGGCTCCTTCAAGCTCCTCGCCGATTCCGTTCTAGTTCCACTTCAGAAATGAAGTTAATTTGGTCTTCACCCTACACATAGCCTGACTCTGACTCCGAGGATGAGGAGGACATGATTCCAACACAATTTTGACTACTGCCAGGCTTTTACTCTCCAATATGTGCTTCGATGACCCCAACAAACGCTTGCAAAAACAGAGATTGACTGAGAAGCTATCTTTCAATCGTTCCCGGGATGACATTACCAACCTTGTTGGACCCAGACTCCCTTTTACTCGGCCATGCAACAACTTGAATGAGACTTTGGCTGTCCATAAAAAATCGAGGATTCTACCAAATCCAATAATTCTTTCGCTGAAATACTTGGAATGATAAGTAGATTTATTTAGGCGAAAAAAATATTTTGGGGTTAGGTGCACTTTAATGAAAAACAAATGCCCTATTGTAAACTACTTGATAAAATAGGCTTATCATCACTTGTGAATCAACGCCTCGCTAAAATAGTCTGCCAGTTTTCAAGGTTTTAAATAGTGATCATGTAACAAAAGGTATCAGAGAACTGTTTGGATATAGAAACGGTAATTACGACCTAAGAGGAAACGACATTTTAAAGCTGCCAAAGGCCAACACTACAACTTATGGTTTAAAATCATCGAGGTTTACGGCGCCAAAACTATGGAACTTAATGCCTGACTCAAATAGAACTATTCGATCTTTTAAGGTTTTTAAAAATACTGTTAGAAAATTAGACTTGCCAGGTTTGATATGACCGTTATATTTTACACCTTGTGTTATTGATTAGTTTTAGCTTGACCTAATTTTATGAAACGTTATATCTAGTCTTACGTGAATAGATTTTAAAACTTCATTTTTAATCTTATTCTTAGTTATTTGCTGTAACCTTTATTTCAATCTAGTTCTTTTCACTTTTACTTTCTGTGTTATACCTGCAAACTAGCTGGTGAGATTGTCCTCACAAAAGCCAAGTGTATAGACACAAACTTGACTTGACTGAGGGAAAATAAGTTTTTTTTAAGAAGTGTGGGCTTTTAATAAGCAAGAACATGGGTTTTGGGGAGCAAGTCCAGATCGAATAATTCAAGACCCAGCAGAGGAATCCCCAGGTGTGACTGAGTTTAAATATTTCCAAGTAAAAGAAAATGAGACATAGAAGATGTGTTACTAAGACAACCCATCTGTGTGAAAGGGAAAAAGGCACCTATACCAGTCTCCTGCTAACTGAAAGCCCAAGTACGTTTTTCAGCTTTACCAGCAAATGTTTGTCAAGGAATCACATTGGGGAATTTTTATGATCAAAGGATCTAATGGTGACCTGTTTCATGAAAAAGTTAAATTTGAGGAACATGTTTGGTCTCGTATATTGGAAAAACTTGAAAGGTTTTTTGATTCTTTCATGATGTATGAACTTGCTTACCCACAAGTTCAACTTGGTCTTTAAAGAACGATCTTTTTGGAATCCTTGTAGTATTGTATGTTTGCTGTATTACGGTGCTTTGTTAGCTCTCATTTAGTCTTCTATGTCACTGGTCACTCTACTCAACACGTACATGGAAAGAGCAAGTCATGCTCATAGACAGTGGCATTGCAAACCTCAACAGTGATATATTTGTTTTAAACAAATTTTAACATTTACACAATGAAATGTCCATATTGTAAATAAAGAAGGTCGCAAAAAACAAAATCGCATTGTGACAGATGTTACCTTTCATGGGTTTTCACCCCAATCCTTCTAAATGAGTCTCCTTTTAATCATCAAAAAGGTGGTAATGCCATTTAACTCAGAAGATGGGGATCAAGGTTGGTAAGGGCTGCACAAATTAACACTATATTGTTAGCATTGTGCCACTCAGTGGCAGGGATGATACCTTGCCATATTTTAAAGTTCCTTACTTGTTCCATTTTTTGTTTGACATGAATCTGCACTGCGCAAAGCTTTCTCATTTTCCTTTACGTTGCATTTATCTTGGGGAAAGACTATTTGGTACGGCACCATTCTTATCTAATTCTCTGACCCTTATGAGATACTTAAGGACTGTTCACTGGGGAAGGTGTCTTCACATGTGTGTTTCTAACATTTTTGGGCTGATTGTAGTTTGGTTGTAATGTATTGAGTTCTGTGTTGATTCTTGCAAGTATGTGGGATGGTTCTTTTCCATTGCATGATTGGAATTGGGATAAATATTTCTACACACCTTTCTGGTTTATAAGAGCAGGTTAGATGACTGAAGAAGGAAATTGTGCTTGTTTTACAGCATTAACCAGTGATGACAATCCCAAGCACATTGACTGCAGGTCATACCAAAGTTTCGATGACACGAACTTGTCATTGCTTTCCATAGATACCATCATATTCCTCTAAACTGATAGTAAATGTTGATTGCATTAGAAAAATTTCATCTTTCAAACTGCATTTTTGAATGGCTTTCCACCATCGTTGGAAACAACATGTTGACTTTCACAACAAATGGACAGTTATAACTCCTTTCTGAGGATTGCGGTCACATGTAGCTGTCATCCATGAAAACAATAGCTTGGGTAACCATCACCTTGAATAAAAACATGTATTCAATGTCATTAATTGTTTGATTTATTGTTTTCCAAAAAAGGTATTGTGGTCAGGCAAGTCAATGTTTCGATATGCGACTACTTTATTTCCAGCTACATTGTAAACAGTTGAAATCATGGTTGCTAAAGAACGGAAATTAACTACAAGTTATGGATTACAAATTAAAGGAATTGACGGTGGCATAACTGAGGAAATATGAAATGACAAGGAAAAGACCCTTACAAACATTGTATGACTTGGTGAACGTGAAGGACGGAAAACTGAAGAAATTGGTGACCTTGAAACGATGCTACCTTGCATCTAACACGAGAATGCCCCGATTCTACGATGAAAACTAATGCAAGTGAATATAAATCGCCGTGAGCGAAAACAATGCAATTAAGACCGCAAAATAGAAATTTCTACATGGCAATGCCGCAGCAACACGAGGCGTGGCATTTGGTGATATAATTACAGGCAGGAAACAGTGGGTTTGGATGATGATCAATAATTATAATAGATAATTACTTGGGCTAGAGGCTTGTAGGATTGCAAGCCTCAGTAATTATCTACTAAATAATGACAATGGTATTGATAATAATGATAATAATTTTACATTACTTTGTTAATTGCAACATGTTTTAAATGAAATGCTACGTTACCCTCATTTCTTTGTAAAAGAGCTCTTACTATATTGGGAGCAAACGTATGAAAACCTCCGATTTTAAGTAGGCAAAAATATAACTGGTTCATTCACTGACACCATTCATCTAAACGCGTGAAACAATTTATTTTAAAATTAGGATTCTCCTGGTTGGTTAATATAGTTTATAGTTTATACTAAAGTAGAAACCTCCTTCACCTGCATGAGAAAGAGCATCTTATCACCAATGACATCCTTAGCTAAATGATTTCTCATTTTCGAGGCAGGGTTTCTCATGTAAGGGGCTAAATGACTCCTGGTCCCATTGAAGGCATGTTTAAACTGCTGCCAGGCCACATTCTTTCCCTTTATCTTTAGACAGTGGGGTTTTCCACTCCAGTTGCTTTTCTCCAAATCGTTGTTGATCTTTTTTATATTGTTCTAAAAGGAAAATTTAATTTTAAAAATTTGTATTAACTTATTCAATAATTTTTAAATATTACTGGTATTCACCACTGTAATAGCATCCCGTTTTGATGTTTTAAAAGATCTTTTTTTGTTTCTTATGTCTGTCTGTCTGTATGTATGTAGGTATGTAGTAGTAGTAGTAGTACGTGTATTAATAGGGACTTAAAGCAGTATCTACGGCAACCTCTACTACAGCAGTCGTGGATGTGGAGTCCTGGGAAGAGTACGTCACCGTAGATTAACAAGAACGAGATTCATGAGATTGTTAAACTAGAATGAACCCCAAACAATGAAAATAGAAACCAATTTCCTTCTTTTGAGAGAGATTTTGTGCAAGAATTTCTGTACTTAAATTCCAAAATTTCGTTTGCCAAGAAGAATATTGATAGGAAACATCATCGGAGGGTGATTTCTACACAAAACAGAAAACTACAATGAAGATCGGGGT
>JAEMWC010000185.1:617500-630000 GCA_016490735.1 Pachyseris speciosa | reverse complement strand
TAATATATGAAGGTGCAATACCATGCACAGCCTTAAAGGTAAATGAAATAACTTTAAAAATTATTCTGAATTTCACAGGCAGCCAGTGGAGGTCTACCATAACTGGAGTGATGTGTGAGTAGCGTGGCGTGTTTGTAAGAAGTCTCACGGCTGTGTTTTGCTGTCATGTGCTGTAGTTTATTCGTTTGGATAGCCGGTATACCATATAGAACTGAAGGTACATATGAACATTGTGCCGCGTAGCACTAGGAACACAAATAGTGGAATAGAGAATTAACTCTAAAGTGTAAATTAAAGTGCTACTTAAACCCATGAATAACCCACTGGGCGTTAGCCCTAGTAAAGGGAAACAGGGAACCACAAGAGGCAAAGAAAAAATCTTTTGACCTCGGTGGGAATTGAACCCACGACCTCCGGATTAGATCTACCGTTACTCTGCCGACTAAGCTACAAGGTCGCACAGAGAAAGTCGGGGACGATTTTAGATGGTGAATCGCGGCAAAGAGAAAGTAAGGGTACATATGAATATTGTGCCGCGTAGCACTAGGAACACAAATAGTGGAATAGAGAATTAACTCTAAAGTGTAAATTAAAGTGCTACTTAAACCCATGAATAACCCACTGGGCGTTAGCCCTAGTAAAGGGAAACAGGGAACCACAAGAGGCAAAGAAAAAATCTTTTGACCTCGGTGGGAATCGAACCCACGACCTCCGGATTAGATCTACCGTTACTCTGCCGACTAAGCTACAAGGTCGCACAGAGAAAGTCGGGGACGATTTTAGATGGTGAATCGCGGCAAAGAGAAAGTAAGGGTACATATGAATATTGTGCCGCGTAGCACTAGGAACACAAATAGTGGAATAGAGAATTAACTCTAAAGTGTAAATTAAAGTGCTACTTAAACCCATGAATAATGAATAATTGCAGTAATCTAGGCGGCTGATGACTAATGCTTTAATTAACGTCTTAGCAGCTTCAAATGACAAAAGTTTACGTATGTGTCTCATATTGTAGATATAGTAAAACGCTGACTGACATGTCTTGTTAATATGTGTTTGAAATTGAAACTTTGAGTCAAACCAGACACCAAGATTTCTAGCTTCGCTTACAGACGACACTACAGTTCCGGCAACTAAGAAACTATCAGTTCGTACTTTGGAGAGCTGTTGGCGAGTCCCAATTAGCATAAACTCCGTCTTTTCTTTGTTGAGCTTGAGCTTATCAACAACTATCCACGCTCGCATGGCCCTAATGCACTGCTCCATGTCACACCTACCCTACGTCTCACCAACCACACTATCTGGTTTGAACGAAAGGTGTAATTGGGTGTCGTCAGCATATTAGTCGAGGAGCAGATCTCAAAATAGGCTCTAAGTAATGTTTTCGTAGCACCCCCACCACACAAAAGGTTTGTCCCCAGATTATGATTGACTGATACCTCTAGAACATTTCTAGGCCAGTGATACTGGTAAAATATGGGGTCAGGGATCTGCTACAGCATGTTTTTTATGGGGGTGGGGTGCCACAATACGCACGGAATTTTAAAGTGTAACCTATCTGGGAAGGAAAACAATCATATCTCCGGAGTTATTAAACCTAGCTCCTTGAAATTTGGATATATGATATAACTCCAGGAGATAATTATTTTCAAACATTGTTAAGGTGTCGCTTCCGTTGCCGTGGTAACAGTTGGCAGGTAAAATAGAGAAGTAGGCAAAATCTCTTCATTACTGCCTCTCGGAGAGAAAATTATAGCATCGTTACTGAAAAACACTTGGAAATATACCCTTCTTGTATAAGCATAGCAAAGTTCATACTAGGGTTAACACAACCAAACTCGAAACTGTGTTCTACCATTGTTTTATAGCACTGTAGGTACTATAGGCAGGCTACTGATGCAGTAGGGCATGTGATGCCTGGGTTTGAAATGTGTCCTGAAAACATGTTTGATCAACAATATCTTCCACATGATTGCATAGAACAGCATGAAATTTTCCCTAGAAGCAAATCACGATGGTTACTGTTGCCTCAACATAAAAATTGAAACACGAGGCATGCCATGTGATCATAATGAAAAAAGTTAGTGAAATCCGCAATTTGGTGACAAATTTTAGCTTTACAGAAAAAGAAATCACTGTTTCCTATAAATATTTAATACATTGAACCTTCAACGTTTGGAATCATAATTCTCAAATTTGAAAATTAAGGTTATCAGTTATCAAATGTTGAATCTTAGGCTTAATACCTTATTGTTACTAATTTCGTAAAAATTGAAGAGGAAATTTCGCACGACTTAAATTTTCACGAAAAGTGAGGATCCACATAGTCTCATTTTAATTTCTCACCGCAATATCTTAGTACAATAAAAATATGAATTAGAACAATAAAATGCAACTAACAAAATGATCATGTTTGATCAAGGACCACTTATAAGCCCCTAATGTATTGTTGCATATAGTCCAAAATTTACAGTATGTTTAGAGCTAAATCGCATTTAGCATATATGTCCCTAAAATAAGAACTTTGGACACATAGTCATGTAAACTAAGGTTTAAGTTACTAAAAGGGTTTTTTGTCAAGGCATTAAATTTCACACTGCTAATTTTCGCGGTAACCTTTTTTTGTGGGAGAACTTAAATGTCGCGATTTTTAAATTTGAAACTCGCGAAGATAAAGTCCCGCGAAAATTATTACTAATGAGGTAGTAACTGTTTTCCTCGTATTGAAAACAACAATAACAACGAACAGTCATTCCAAATAGGTGTTTTTATTTGATATTTACTCTTACTGACCATCACCAATTCCACAAATATGTGCAATTCACAGATAAAAAAATTGTCAGGTGACATGTTCCAATCAGTAAGAGGACCTGTTACCGCTTCAAAATGTCAAGGACCTTGTGAAATTCCTGTGTTCAAAAAATTTCATTGTGCCATTACCTTAGACAGTAATAGCACAAATAAATCATTTCCTCGCTCCTGACCCAGGTATTCAACCACTTGGGACAATATATATTGTGTTGAGATCGCAATGGTTCAAACGAATTTGGTCAACATTCTTCTCTGCAGTGTTTGGAAAGAAATGGTATAGCTGGTGAGGCCCGCCCAGCTCTCAAGGTGTACTGACTTTTTCGTCTAAGAATATAATGCAACAAATGCTCATTGAGGGATACAAGCATAAAGGTTTGCACAGTAATAGAGTTTCACAAACTAAATAAATTAAGATGTCGAGTTGGTATGTCTAAAAATTTAAATTGAAGCCAAAGTTACACTTCAGTATTTAACAGTTACCAAAAAGAAGAGGTACATAGGTAATTAGATAAGCAGGCTTTCGTAGTTGCTTTAGAATATAAAAGTAGACAGTGGGTAAGGCCTTGGCAGTGGGTAATTAGGCGCTGGCAAGTACCAAGACGAGGATCAAGGCAAAGTCTAATGGTAGCCCTGTTTAATCTGTACAGGGACACAAAGAGCCCATGCTGACTTTGACCTTTCATATTATTTTGATATGAAAGGAAACTCTACCAAAGGAACTCAGTGACTTTTCTTAAGGTCATTTCCCCTTTCTGTTTTTGTGCATTCCGACTGCGCACTTAATTCCAGACGCAATGTCAAGCTACGTCATACATAAAACGTGCGAGCTGAGGAACAAATGTAAAGAAATATAGCATTATTTGTAGCACAGTAATTCCTGTTTTATTTACTCGGAAAAAGGCTTTGCTATTTCCGAGTTTTAGATGTGAGGCTAATTTCATTCCTTTGCTCGATCCTATGCTTCCTGTGAAACGTTTTGTAAATTTGGTGACTAGTGCATAATGCTTGGGCATATATATTATTGCACATAATTTATGTAAATCAAATGCAGTCTTCTAGCTGTTTTGCAGATTTTTACCATTCAAAGCGACGAAAGGCCATTTCGTGTTTGCATTCACCCAACCTAATTGACCTAATTTGCGCTCATAAACGAAGACTTCAATGAATTTAATACGAGGAAAGAAGCTACAAGACGGTAAATGTTGTTTTTCAATTTTGGTTTGCTTTTAAGATTTTTTTGAACGATAATATGAGCTGAGATAGTACAGTATCTCTATTATTAAAGTTATTAAACCTAGCTCCTTGAAATTTGGATATATGATATAACTCCAGGAGATAATTATTTTCAAACCTTTTTAAGGTCTCCCTTCCATTGCAATGGTAACAGTTGCCAGGTAAAATAGAGAAGTAGGCAAAATCTCTTAATTACTGCCTCTCAAAGAGAAAATTATAGCATCGTCACTGAAAACACTTGGAAATATACCCTTCTTGTATAAGCATAGCAAAGTTCATACTAAGGTTAACACAACCAAACTCGTTCTCCCATTGTTTTATAACACTGTAGGTACCATAGGCTGGCTACTGATGCAGTAGGGCTGTAATGCCTGGGTTTGAAATGTGTCCTGAAAACATGTTTGATCAACAATATCTTCCACATGATTGCATAGAACAGCATGAAATTTTCCCTAGAAGCAAATCACGATGGTTACTCTTGCCTCAGCATAAAAGTTGAGACGCGTGGCATGCCACGTGATCATAATTATAAAAAGTTAGTTAAATCCGTGTGATACTACCCCACACATGTACAATGGCAAAAGGATCATGTACACGTCCACACCAGGGGCAACATCAAATTGGTCAACCTGAACGACTTTATTGCCAGGTTACAGTCTTCAATGTAGGGTGGAGTTTGGTACCTCTCGGCTCCACATTCACCAGTAATTTATCCTTTCACACCAAGCTCAAGAAACGGATCGGCAAGGTAATAGCGTGCCAGGCTAAGAGGATTTGGTAGACACTATACTGACCACCACGATGAAGGTGTATCAAGCCTGTGTGCTCAACATACTTATGTATCGTTGTGAAACATGGCCATCCTTGAGCAGGCAGGCATGAGGCCCTGCTCATTCAGCCACGATTGTAGTGGCTTGCCCATGATTGTAGGGTATACTGGCTTCTGGTGCCAAACCATCTTCCACTTTTGTTGCCAGTCTTCTAATCTATGCAGGTCATCTTGGAGATCGGCTGTGTCTTCGTCACAACAAATTGTCCCATATTGCATCATCAACAAAAAGTCTAACGGTAAAGTTAAGACCATCAGGTAAATCATTTACATACATTAAGAACAATAGCGGTCCAAGGACTGTTCCTTGGTCAACACCGGGTGTCGTGACTACAGGGGCAGATGATGCCCCCTCGATTACTACTGATTGGGTACGCTGTGTTAGAAGCGATTCAAACCAGTTATGTAGTGAGCCACGAATTCCGTAATAATCAAGTTTCTTCAAGAGATGGCGATGGGGAACTTTGTCGAATGCTTTTGAAAAATCTAGGATTGCTGCGTGAATTGTTTTGTTATACTGAATAGCACTTGCTATGTCATGGATGGTACACTTGTGAGACCAAAACTCCAGTATTCCTGTAGCGCATGGGACCCACACTACCTGAAAGATAAAGCCACTCTAGAAGGGTACAACGGAAAGCAGCCCATTTGTCACGGGGAATTACGATCGAACAGCGAGCGTGATGGGAATGCTGCAAGACCTACAGTGGGATACACTTGAAACAATGAGGAGACATGCAAGGTTTTTCACTATATACAAGATGTGCCACGGTCTTCTAGATGGGAACTGGGAGGACTATTTGATAACAAACAGAGAAAAGAGGACACGAGGAAGCCACGATTTTAAATTTATTGTGCCAAAAAGGCGTAAAGATATTTTTAGATTTTCTTTCTTTCCTAAAACAATAGCTGAATGGAACAAACTTCCAGAACAAACTGTTTCCAGCCTGTCCCTCTGCACTTTTAAAAGCAAGCTCAAATAGCAATTTTTTTAAAATAGTTTTTAATAGTTGTTTTTTAATAGTAGTTTTAGCTTTTACTATTTTGGATATTTTAAGTGCAGTTGTTTTCTTGAGTTGAGTTGATGTCCTCTAGGATTTTTGCCGACATAATGATATTTAGGTTTAGATTTAGAACCCTATTTGAAGACGTGCTCTGTGCGATAAAAATGTCAGTGCATGTGACACTAAAGTCGAAAAAATGCTGATGCAATGACAACATACCACAGTACCCGGAAGCAGATCGTCAAAACAAGCATGTAGAAAAGCAATGAGAATGGGGATATAAGGGGAGGAAATAATGCAGCAGGCAGATGGCAACAGAATTGCGTCCACGGTGAGGCACTGCGTTCACTTGCAGTAAATGCCTGCCATTTCAGGGTTGAGTTCGTCCGTCACATCAGTCGTTGCAGCACCGATGAATCCAAACTGAACTATGGCACATCAAGGCAGAAACTGAATAATATATAGATTTAGCCAAGCCTAAAAGTGGAGCTCCAGTGTTATTTGTTCTTACTGGCGTTAATTGAACAACAAATTTGTATAGGTGATCACATGATTTTGAGAGCAATTTGGAATAAATGAGCACGAGTAAATTTTTTCAAAGACTCACAAAATTGCACGAGCCCATATTACTTATTAATAATATGCACAAAAAATTGCAATTGAGGTACATGTAGCTTATTATAATTTTCCCAAGGGGATGCAGGTTAATCGCGTACAAACGCACTAGGGCACATTGTTGCGGACACAAATCAATTTCCCTGTTTACCTGCGCGCAAAACATTTGTCTCGGACACAAAATTTGTGTCTTCAACAAATGTTTCCCAGTTTGCAAGTATGGAAACACAACATTTGCGTTGTGTCCCACTCGTTTGCGCACCCAAGAAACATCATACGCATCAATGTTTCCACAACGACGTGCCCTCATTTGCCAGGGCTTTAAGAAACGAAGACGGGAATGTTAGCAAGAACGTCACAAAAGAATGTAGAAAGCATGGTGAGTGTTGCAGGTGTGGGGTGCAAGGTGCACGATGCTGGTTACAGGGTGCACAGTGCAAAATGTAAAAAAGAACGTATGTTTTACAGTAATCCCTTTTCCTCTGGCATGCAGCAAAGGAAATAGGTGAGGTCTGCATGCAGGCTATCAGCCTAATGAAATGACATGATCAGTCTTTTAAAAACCTTAGTAATTGGTAGAGACAAACAAGCCATGATAGCGCAATGTGAACTTCTAGTAATAAGACATAATAGTCCAGTTTCGAGTTCGCCATGACCGTTGAACAAAAGTACTGAGAACGCATTTGTACAGGGTTAACCTCGACCTAAAGTAAAATATTCACAAATTCCAGCGAGAAGATGACCTGTTTACAGCTTTGTCTATTGTTTAATTTTCAAATTTTGTGGCCCCTTCTCGCTGGTATTTGTGAACATTTTACTTTAGGTTGAGGCTAACGCTGTGCAAATGCGTTCTTAGTGCTTTTGTTCAGCGGTCATGGTGAACTCGAAACTGGACTCTTTCCAACGTAGAATAGGGCAGACTGAATTACATTGGGATCTCTTTGTAATGGCATAAGCCGCTGTAAAAAAAGGTGGTGTGACATGGGCTCACAGAGACAACTCCAAACACAACGATGTTTACACTTAAATAAAAGCTGCTGACCCAAAGTATGGACCAGAAACAAGGAGAGTAAATATGACATGTGTTTCCAGGAAGTTTGGACAATTTTCGGTGGAGATATTGCACATCAAAAATCATAGATTTTAGCCATGGGAAGTGTACTTCTTTCTGGATAGCGTAGCGGATTCAAATCAGCGAATATTTTGAAGGTAATTCGACCTAAAAGTAAGTGCCTTCGAGTTTATAAAAATACAAATGAGATAGAAACTAATGTGTGCGATGAATTCTGCTGCGAACTGGAGCGATTAAGGGGGAGTTTTTAGGTGATTTTTAGAGTGTTTATAAAAGGAGAAAAGTGGCGGGGGGTGGGGGAGAGTTGAATGCTACATTTTTTCACCTTTTGACCTTTTCTCCTTATTATCTTCTCGATATTTCATGCAATCCAAAAAAGCCGTCATAGTTTGGAAGTGCATACCCCCAGAGATATCTCATAATTTTTGGGTTATTTTTAGAGTACAATGAATTCTGACGCGAACTGGAGCGATTAAGGGGGAGTTAATAATAATAATAATAATAATAATAATAATAATAATAATAATAATAATAATAATAATAATAATAACGATTTATTAGTACTACTTCCACAAGGTGGCTCTTCATCTACTAATTACAAATCTCAAATCAAATCAAATTAAACCTGAATGCTACATTTTTGTCACCTTGTGACCTTTTCTCCTTATTATCTTCTCGATACTTTATGCAAAAGGTCCGCGGGGGGGGGGGGTGGGGGAAGGGTGGGGAGAATGATTTAAGGGAAGATGAGAAAAATGCAAATTGTAAGGTGATTACAAATTAAATTTGGAGGTTAAAAATTAATCGAAAAACACCACACAGTTCGTTCTCTACCTGGCATGCACCTGTGCTGTAGTGGACTGTCTGAGTGTTTGTGTATGTCACATTTTCCGTTTTTACTTTCATCATCAAATCACTTGTTATTTCATCAACATCCAGGTATAATGCCCCCTTAAGTAGAGTATCATTTGGCCTATTGAAGAGAAAAGTCACAAAAACTGTGTGAAAAAATTATGCTTAGTGTTTATCTCCATACCACAACGGATACAACTTGCAAGGTGAGAAATAAGCAAAGAATTGTAGCAAATTCGTTTAGAACAACAATACTAAACAAATCAGATGGAAACAGTGGAATCTGGGTGTAAATAAAAGGGTATAAATTTCATTTTTAACTCGTGAATTGCGCATGCGCAACACGAGTTATCGTGGATGATGGGGAAAATGTGTTGCTCGATCGATGGGCTGTAAACTTTATACAAATGAGGTACGCTCACGGCTTACTTTTAAATTGCCGTCCATGTTTAACGAAGATAAGTTGTTCTAAAGATCTAAATTAAAAGATGCAAGGCTAAAGAAATTTCGGCTACCGAAAATGAGAACTTCAAGAATCGTAAAATCGATGAGGAGGACAAATTTTCACTTCATTTAGACTTTATATTGATTTTACCGAAACGGAGGTCGTTGAAGCACGGTTACGGTGCGGTAAATGTGCATGTAACGAGCGAAACGATAAAAATACAAAGCATTCATTTATTGTATCGTTTAAAACAAAGAAAAAAGAAAGGAAATAATAATAATAAAAAAAAATTTCAGGGCCTCGAGCGAGAGTCGAACTCGCGTCTGAAGGTTTGCTCATCAAGGTTCTACTGTTTATCGACTGTGCTATGTCGACATCACGTGATGCTCCCAGCAAAAAATAGACTATTTAAAAATACAATTAATGGAACCGCTGATAACACAGCGGGCTCAATTCCGTACGATCTCGAAGCTGTCCTTCACCGAACTACTGTCAGTGAGGTAGTTGTTAGTGAGTATTATTCGTGGAATTTTCAGATACTCGATAGTGCCTTTTTTAAAACTTAGAGCTCCCACTGTGTTCATTCGTCGGCAAATGGAGCTGCAAGCTGAAACAAGATGTTCTTGTTTTGAGGAAGGTCAGCATGAGTCGATCGTTTTGCACCGGGGCTTTTCGCAAGCTACACAGAACACAGGTAAGAAGCTGAAACAAGACGTTCTTTTATGTAAGCGTATCTCGAAACACCGTTCCTTTAATTTTTAAAATATAACTACTTTTCTTTGGAGCTTACTAGATTTGACTTGTTTAATATTCGGTTGAAAGTTGAAGTTCGGTTGTCTTCGGTAACCACTCGTAAAAATCACATGACAAATTCGAAACACCTCACACAGGTTTAACCTTTGCAAACCGTCAATTTGAGGAGGTTGGGGTATTCTCTTTCATATTGAGTGCAATGCATAGCTGTTTGAATGGAAGTGTTCATGATCAGTCTCGTGTATACTTGTATTCAGGGGCAGAGAGGTCGAGAAAACCCTTCACTCGCTGGGGTAATTCGAAAGGCGAGGAGACATGCCAAGCGTATGTCGAATCCCCCGCTCGCTGGGGTAATGCCATACCTATGGAAAGCGAGAAAAGCAGTTACAAATGCGAACAAGTCAAAGCCAGATGTCAGCAAATCAAAGCTAAATACCAGGGAGTCATTGTCAAATACAATCAAATCTTTGCTGAGTCAATTTGATACGAGCAAATGCATATTAAACACGAGCAAACATGCGAGTGCAGCAGTTCTATGAATGATCAGCATACCAAAAATAAAACTGAATTTATCGATCAGGATAATCCAGTGACCACTCATGCTTTGTATACAGCAGAAATTAAATGTGTGATGTCGAAGGGCAGGCGTGTTTCTAAGTGTATGTTACCTTGTAGTAGAAACCGTGAAAGGGAACCCTCCAGGATTCCTTACAGAAAAGTTATCAGACTATCCAGAAAGACAAGAATTGTTCGAAATCTTGCCAAATGATACCTTAAGAAGTGCATTCCAGATTCTTCTAAGCTAAAACTTATGTTGTATGAGTATAATCGTCATCATTTCAGTTAACGATTTGGAAGATCAAAGTGTGTATTGTCCTCAAAAAAGTGCTTTGCCAGGCAAAACTTGTACAGATCTGTTGTGCGACTAAGAACATTTAAGCACAAGAAGTCACCTTTGTTTTGCATGTATGTTGATGAGAGAATGCTAAAGGTGTTGAAACAGTGTCAGTTACAAACCTATCATGTCGCCGATAGGGTTCTCTCTCTAAGTGGTGACATTGAAGAGAACCTAGGTCCATCACATCAATGCAGTGTCAATACTAATTCATCAGATACCAGTTCAGCTGTTTCACTACTAGAATCTCGGTTGTCCTCATTAAATAGAACTGCACTTGATGTCGGAGGAGGAGGTGATTGCTTTTTTAGAGCTGTATCACATCAACTCTTTGGCAATCCCAATAACCATTTTCATGTGCGTAGCCTTGGTGTTCAGTATTTAGAACAATGCCCTGAACAGTTTATAGAGAGTAATACAGAGTCTTCTTGGCAGTATTATTTGAATAACATGTCATGTCAGGGAAGATGGGCTGATGCAATTATTATTCAAGCAGTGGCAAATTGTCTCAATTTATCAATTCACATTGCTGAATCAAATGAAACTTTCGTTCCTGTTACTGTTGTTCAACCAGTGAATATGACAGGAGGATGCACAAACATTTACATTGGGCACATTGGTGAAATGCATTATGTGTCTACAGTAGAAGAAAGAAGTTCTGAGGTGAATGATAACCAGTGTAATCAAATTTCAGTGGGAGACAAGGTTGTTATTGATAAAAATGAAAAACGCAGGGCTTATATCAAGGAGTATATGAAAAAGAGAAGAGCTGATGCAGAATTCAGAAAAAAAGAGAATGAAAGTCTCAGACAAAAAAGATACAACAATATTAAAAAACTAGGGAGGAAAAGAGAAGAGCTACTAAAAAAAGGAAAATGGCCAACCCAGAACATGTAAGGGAAATTGGCAAACAGTCCTTTAGAAAAAGGAAAGAACAGAATCCAGAACACATCAAGGAAATTAGCAAAAAGTCCTTTAGAAAACGGAAAGCAGAGAATCCAGAGCACATAAGGGAAATTCAAAAACAAACTAAAAGAAAGCAGAGAGCAAAAAATCCAGAACACACGTGTAGCAAACAGACAAATAAAAATGCTAAAGTAAGGAAAACAGTTGCCACTTTACATGCAACTGCACCACCTGCTGAAATGCTATTTCAAAATGTGCAAAATCCATCGAAACCACAAAAAAATGAAGACAATGTAATTTCCACGATAAAGTTATTTCACAATAACATTAAATGTGGCCCAGAATACATTTGTACCTGTTGTGACCAGTTGTGGTACAGGTCCTCAGTAGTGAAATGTGACCCTAACAAGTACAAGGCATGTTCACAAGATGCTGTCAAGTCTTGTGTCACTGGCGTAAAAAGTGTAAACAATACTGAATGGATTTGCACAACTTGTGACTCAAATCTAAAGAAAGGCAAGTTGCCCATCTGTTCTAAAACCAATAAAATGAATTTTCCTGAGAAACCTGAATTGTTAAATTTGACACCATTAGAAGAACGGCTGATATCTCCTCGTATCCCATTCATGCAAATCCGTGAACTACCAAGAGGTGGCCAGTTGTCTATTCATGGAAATATTGTCAATGTACCAAGTGATGTAAATTGAACTGTGCACTGCCTGCCAAGGCTCATGAATGAATCACAGACCATTCCAATAAAACTTAAAAGACGTCTCAGCTATACGCATCATTATCAGTTTCAGAATGTTAGACCTAAGAAAGTGTTAGATGCAGCCAAATATCTTGTAGACACAAGTGATTTATTTAAAAGTGAAGGTATAGAAGTGCAAAATGCATGGCTAGATAACATAAGTTTGCAGTCTAGTACCCATGAAGAATGGAGTGAGTGACTCCTAAACCCTGACACATCAAGTGGTGATTTGCAAACTTATGAAGCTGTTGAAAAAGATGAAACACAGGATTGCCAAAACAGTATTTCCACTACTCATGTAGATAATGCGGGGAATTAAAAAGGTGATAGTGAT
>JAEMWC010000185.1:602500-610000 GCA_016490735.1 Pachyseris speciosa | reverse complement strand
TAGCCCTTGAGGATTTGGGAAACATAAAAAACTTTGGAAGGATCAGGGAAACCTAAGAGCTTATGAGAATAACCCAAGGCAGAAATATATGTCGTCACAGTAGATGGGGCATAGTGAAAATTAAACATATACGCTACAAACAGAGCCATTAATGAGGGGGAAATGGGAAGAAAAGTAAAAGGTAAGTGAAAAACTGAATTGTAAAATTTATAGAAAAGCGCCCACGCACGCCGATAAGTGGGAATGGAAGATGGTTACAGGCTAGAACACAGCAGATAGGAGGTCACTGATGCCAACTGAGAGGCTGGAGATGATGAGGAATCTCTGTGGGATGAGGATTCATGCAGGCTGGTGCTAGTTGTTTGAAGGTCTGCAATTTCAACCGAGAAAGAGCATCAGCAAGAACATTGTACACACCTGGGATATGCTTCACTTTAAAACAAATATTCCTTTCCAAACACACAAGCACCAGCCTACGTACTAAGAACATCAAGTTCTTATCCCGACATGACTGCTTATTGATAACATGAACCAAGGCCTCATTATCAGTAAAGAAAAGGATCCTTTGATTCTGCATGTCATGGCCCCATAAATGCAGACTTAAAACAATTGGGTAAAGCTCAACATAGGATAAGAAATAGTGACAGGCCTGCACAGACTCCCTGCGTGATTTAACTGTAACTGAATTGAGTTGAGTGACATGTCTTAATGGACTAACTCCGTGTTTTAACTGTAAATGAATGCCTTCATAGCTTAGCTTTTACGAGCAAGTCTGTAAGAGATTTACCTCTTCTGTATGATAGGATAGGCGGATTCCTGAAGATAGTGTTCAGCAAAGGCTGATTTTGTATTAAGTCCCAGTTTTGCATGAGTATATATTTAAGGTTGCGCACCGACGGGTGGTATGTTGTGACAAATGGCAAGATTTGTTTGCGTGCTTTTGCTTTTTGTTGGAGTGCTGACTGTCTTCCGGCGAAGCTAACTTCTGATAACGTTGTTTGTATCATTTTGTAAGGATAGCCACGCGCGGTGAGGCACAATTTAAAATTTGTGATACCGTCGTTAAAGACTGTTTCAGAAGAGTTTGTTCTAAGAAGTCTAAGGGCTTCACCTTTAATAAAACCTCTTTTAACGCCTGGTGGGTGGCTCGAGGTAAAATGTGTGTACTGGAAGGTTTCAGTCGGCTTGTAATGTGTTCGGATGTCAAGGATCGATTCGTTTCTGAATCTTTCTCCTTTAGTTATGATTGTGTCGAGAAATGTTATTTCCATTTCTGAGATTTCAGCCGTGAATTTGATTGTAGGGTGGAAGTTGTTAGCTTGTTTTATGAATAGGTCTATTTCCTGTCTGTTGGAGTCCCACAATGAGAAAATGTCGTTGATATAGCGTTTCCACTTTATCGGTTTTGTTTTGCTTTGGTTTATCAATTTTGTTTCTATTTCCGCCATGAAGATGTTGGCAAATGCAACTGCCATTTTCGTACCCATTGCGGTTCCATGGGTTTGGAGGTAATTCTTTCCAATAAATTGAAATGAATTCTCTTTAAGGATAAGGCAAAGCATTTCTTTGAGATAGTGGGATGGGATGGGAGGGTTGTAGTTGTGAAATTTTTCGTATGCTTTGCATACCGTTGTAATACCCTCCTCTTGCGGTATGTTTGTATACAAGCTTGTAACATCCATAGATACCAAAATAGTATCTTGAGAGACCTTTGTCTCCTCTATAAAGTTTATGAAGTGTGTTGTATCTTTAAGATACGATTTCTGTGTTTGTGCGATCGGCTGTAATAATTTGTCCACAAACGATGATAGTCTTTCTGTAGGGCCTTCGCAGCCCGAAATTATCGGTCTACCGACCGGACTTGGTTTGTGGATTTTAGTAAGAGTATAGAATATAGGGATTCTTGGAGGATTGCGTGTTTGAGAAAACCATTTTTTTGTCATGTCATCAATAAAGTTATTGTGGTGAAGTCGTGTGACAAGCTCATTAACTCTTTGTAATGTTTCTACCGCCATGGCGCTTTTGAGAGGTTTATAATGTTTTGAGATGACTTTGAGCTTCTTGTATTTTGTCACCTTTGTTCATTATGACAGTTGTTGTTCCTTTATCTGCCTTTTTGAAATTGATTTCAGTGTTGTTAACAAGCTCTGTAAGGGCTTTGTTTTCGTTGTGTGACAGATTGTTTTTAGGTTTTGATGGTTTGATCTCTGCAAGTTGGATTTTGACACTTTCCAAGTAGCTTTCAAGGGCAACTGACTTTTGAACCGGTGGTACCCAGTCTGATTTGACGTGAAACGGGTGCAGTTCTGTATTTTTTGTGTGGAATATGTATTGTAGTCACATTCGTCTTGTGAATTTTTCAGAGTCTTGCAAGAGTTGGCGTCTAATATTGTTCTCATCTGTCACCGGTGTCGGGACAAATTTGAGCCCTTTCGAAATAATGTTGACTTGGTTGTCAGTTAGTTGGAGATAGGAGAGGTTTTTAATGAATCTCTCGTTTGACTTTCTATGTGTGGCAATCCGTTTTTGAGCAAAGTGTGCTCGGCGCTGTTTGGGCCTTATGTTTGCGTTGAACCCTGTTCCTTTTTGGGGCCCCTTAATGGTGGTTTGATTTTCAGGAAAGAGACTTTTGTATTTCTCAATATCTTTATTGTTTGCAGATGTCTGCAACACGTGTGTGTACAATATCTGTTTAAGCTCGTTGAAATCTTGCTGTAATTTATCAACCTTATTTACATCGTAATTTACAATGTTTTCTGTGTTTGTCGAATGGGACTGCTCTCGCGTCGACTTATTTACAGAATTGCTGGCAGTTTTCTTACTGTTTTTAAAGATCTTAGCCTTTTTTAATTTGTTTTCTTGGCTTTCTAGGCGCCTTTCGTGGTAGCACGTAGCAGTAGTGCGCTGACGAAGCCTTGTTCTGCTTGTTGTTTGATCTCCTTTATTTCCTTGAGAAATGTGTCATCCGGCAGGATGTTGGCCCTTGCCGAGTATTGGAAGGATTTTGGACAGGTCTTCTTGTCCATGTGATCCTCAAGTTTCTTGATTGAATCCTTAGATTTTTTGATGTTAGTCTCTAAAGAGGCTATGTCCATATATTTACGTTTTCTGTTTGGTCTTTGGTTTTCAGCGGACGTTTTAGGCTGGCTGTTCTCTTGTTTGTTCTGGTAGTGGGTTTCGTGCCTTGGTTCAATTTGTGATGCTGGTGGACTCTCTTCATCTGCAGAATCCTCCATTTCATATTTGCTATTGTATAGCAAATCGAGTTCATCCTTTGGAGGTATTCCCTCTGGTGTTTTGGGCATTTCAATGTCGTCGTTTACATCGTATCCTGGCGATGGCGAGAGATACTTCTGTAGGATGTTGTCTGTCATTATCAATGTTGTTAGATAGTATATGTATGGTCTCCAGCAAGACCGACGGTTTCGATTCTGTACGAATCTCTTCAGTTGCTATTTACTGACAACAGTGATGTGTGTAGGAATAGTAAAGTGAGCTCTCAGTTCTATTCCTGCCTTATGTCTACGAAGAAAAGTTGAGAGAAGATCCCGACATTTATCCAGCTTTTCTTGCGGTAAATGGGCCTCCATGAGAACTGTATCCAGCTCAATGCCCACAAAAGCAAGTGTTGTCGATGGGCCAACAGTTTTCTCTGGTGCCATGGGTATACCCAAAAAACTACATAACATTAAAAAAGTATCCAACTGATGTTGGCATGATTCATTTGTGACTCTTCACAGGAAAACAGGGATGAAGGTGATAGCACGCTCACAACACGCTAACACAGCACGCTTAGTGTGTCATAAGACACACTTTATGCGCATATTTAATTCATTGAACAATAAAGGACACATTAAGTTTTGTTTAGGATATGTTAACATGCTAAACCTTTTGTTGGATTTGCGTGGTAAACCTTGACACGATTAGCGTGCGAGTTTGCACGCTAAAACACACTACAGCACACTAGGGCAAAAAGAAAAATGGCAGAAATATTTCGATATGTTCTCCAAATAGCGTATTTTTATTAAGTTTAACGAATATAAATTCTCACAAAGAAAGAAGAAAATCGACTTTGTAAGGAAATCACTATAAGCATCCCATCAGACAGCGACAAAAACAGAGACTCTATCATAAAGAAAACTTAACAGATTGATCACCTTTTAAATAAAATCTAAGTGATGTACTTGAAATGGAAGAATTATTACGACCATTCATATTTTCTTACTTTGCTTTCCAGCGTGCAAGATTGCCGTTGCTTTCTCTGCGGTCGTGATTTTTTTTCCACTCGTTGACTCATAAAAACACACAAAAAAACAAAAACATTATCACACCATTGCTAGCCAGTTTACGTTTATCGTCTTATTATCATGGAGAGTTCAAGAAAGGAAGTTTCGTATTTGCATGTCATGTTGATGTCCAAAGTTTTGATGAAGTTGCCAAGTTATTCTTTGAGGCACGAGACAATGTTGACAATGAAGAGATCGAAGAATCACCGCGGGACGATGAGTCAGAGAGCGACGAAGAATCCAGTGACGATGATTCTATATGCATTGACAGCCTGGAAACAGACCTAAATGCTCCTTGAATACGTCACACCTAAACTCAAAACAGTCTTATTTTGGGGACAGAAAATTTCTAAAACCTCGGCCATACACACATTTTCTGTGCAAAATTCTGCACAGTCGTTCAACTTCAATTGACAGTGCATGTAAGGAAGCAAAACATTCATTTGAAAGCGCAACAATCACCGGAGTGATCGGTTAACAAGGCACCGCGTATCAGATAAGACCAAAATCTCCGGCGATACCACAAATTGTTCATGCAGACAGACTGATTGGAGGTTTCCACAGGAATGCTAGCAACCTAGTACCAAAAGTCTTCCTTTTCCCTAGGATCGGGAAATGAGTGACCCCAGCTAAAGATTGATTTGAACTCCAGAAATATCGGGCATCTGGTTAAATTGCGCCTAGCTCACAAACACATGCCTCAATTGACTCACTTCTGTTTTTCTTTAGCCTATGAGAGCAACCTGGTTTTTCGGCACTTGTTTCATACGCTGCACAAAAATACAACATCCGAAATAGCCATCTGGCTTTCCCCTGGCTAGTTGGTATTTTTAATAATGTTATGTTAAATTTGAATTCTTTGTTTCAGTTGCTTGCTAGGCCCCCACTAGCCTTAGTGCTATAAACATTGTCGAGGGTAACAAAAGATATTACTTTATAATATTATAATATTTATTAAACAGGATGCTCTCGCAGGCCAGTTCTTCCGATCATTTTCATTGTTTTTCAAGCCAATGAAAATCAAGGCTGTAACAGAACTAGATATTCCTCGCTGTTGATACTCTAGACAACTTGTTCATTCTATATTCTTCACCACCGTCTGTTCTGCTCTATTTTCTTAATTTTCTCGAACTTCTCTCGATTAAGAATAATTACCCTCGTTTCCTGGTGTCGCCCTTTTGCAACTTGAAATGAGAATATTGCCCGGCCCACAATTTTTCACATCACAAACTTCCTCCGAAAACGTTGTGAACGTGCCCTTGTACGTCCTTACAAACAGAACCTGAAAACGCCATTTTGCAGCAAAAGTTAAAACTCGAATTTAATGTGAGAATTTTACAATGGGTACCCTCACGTATGTTTTATCACTGCCAATGGACTCATCAAAGACCTTTCAGCTCATCAAACATTGCGTTTGAAGTCCCGCTAGCATCAAAATGATAGTGGCAGTCTGGGGTTATAACACTCAAAACCGCTTTCCATTTATCTCATTTGATGAAAGAATGATTGTTTTCATTAATACAGTATTGCCTTCTTTCACTATTTACAAAGCTAAACAGTAAATTTCACTTTTCACCCACATTTGCTGCCAACTATTTCTTGGTGAACCAGAAACAAAAATCATAAATGTTTAGAACACATGACATCTTCCACCCATGTAAAATGTAATAGCTTGATCGTTTCAATTGCAATACCTTCTTATCCTAATGTTACTTTGTTTCTTTCGTACATTATTAGCCTGAGCGAACACTGAACTACTGCTCGTACTCTAAATATGACAATAAACCACAAAATTCCCTAAACTAGATAACCTCAAACATAATCTAAAACATACTTTGATTCATCTCTCCAATTCACGAGTTTGCTCACAGAGCACTTTGATTTTCATACAGGGTTACATGCTATGAAAATCCCTTATTTTGTTCCATGAAAATGCAATTAAAATACGTTTTAATTCACACTGATTTACCAGGAATAAATTCACAGGATTTTCATGGGTTTTCGGTTCATAGTGTGCTGATCATGTAGGTATGGCAAAGAATCAACATTTTTGGCATGCAATGCGATTCTTTATTATTTTCCAGTTTTCTTCATCAAATTACATAACTTCTTGTATTTTTAAATTTCATCCACCCCCTCCCACTTGTTCCACAGTGGGGGTTTGACTTTCCATGTACGTCCAAGGGTTATGCATCAGAATTGACTTAAACTTTTGAAATAAAATCATGAACATTTTGTATTTAGTATTATGGTCATTGCAGAACTACCCAAATGGTAGTGTTTTGTTGAAATGAAAAATATTAGATCAAAATGTAAAAGTTGCAACAATAAAAACGAATTAAATAAATTTGTCATGAATTAGAAGGAAGCTGTGATTTAAATTCTGTCTAGGTCATGTAAAATGATCAAAAGTGGTTTGGCCTTAAACAAACAAAGTGAGGGTCAACCTTGGTCAACCCGATCCCTGGGATGACGCTTAGATTTCCAACAAGTGAAATCTGTTGATCACAGGGAGCTACATTTGGGGCACACCAAAGAGATAGTCAAGAGTAAAGCAGAAATGGTCTTTCAACCAGACACAATTTTTAGGGTTAAATGTAAGTAGTGTGTAATAAGTACATCATGTCTGACTGAGGGATTTTCATATTACTTCAGATTTGACAGAATGTGATAATGGTGAACTTAAATCAAAACTTCCATCAATATTATAAGCAGGGGTTTCAATAAGTTTTGAAATAGCTGTCTGAGCTAACTAAAGTAAGTGGCGACCTGAAGAATTTTTTAAAAATCATTTTAGTGAAAATACAAACAAAGCAGGCTGCGGTAAGAGGTTAATTCTGACAAAGTAGGCGGCGGTGAACCACCAACAACCGGCTTTTATTGAAAGCCCTGATTATAACAACACTTTGTGGTGTTTCTTTAACAAGTATGCAACTAATTAATATGCAATCCTGGACATACATGTACCTCTTTCTTTGACCAAAAAAACAGTTGAGATTAAGTGCTGAAGCATCAGTAATTATAAAAAAACAATTGAGGCTTGCAGAGTTTTTGAGTGGATAAAATAATTATACAAAATAATGTGCTATTACTCAATGTTCGGATGAAGAGTAGTTATTGAATCCGACTTGTAGGTTTGATTTTGTGAGAATTGCCTTTTACAGTGACTTCTCTATTGTCCGGACAATCTTCTCTGGTACCAGATTTTTTCATG
>JAEMWC010000185.1:587500-592500 GCA_016490735.1 Pachyseris speciosa | reverse complement strand
CAGCATCAAGAATGGTTCGACCTTTTACATACACATTCTGATTGTGATGTATGATATCCGGTAGAACTCTTTGAAGTCTTGTCGCAATTGCTTTTGATGCAATCTTAGCATCAACATTGATCAGAGAAATTGGTCTCCAATTGCAAATTTTCCGCTTATCTTTCTCTTTCTTTTCTATTAACTTGATAATGGCTTGTTTTTGAGAGTTGGATAGCGCACCCTGATCATATGCGGAATTTAGACTATCGACTAATAAGCCTCCTACTGAGTTCCAGAAAGTTTTATAAAATTCAGCGGTGAGCCCATCATTTCCTGGTGACTTGTTATTTTCAAATGTCTGAAGACAGTCGAAGCATTCTTTAACGGACAGTTTTCCCTCACAAATGTTTTTGTTTTCAGTGGTGAGTTTGGGAATTTCTTGTTTATGTAGGAAGGAATAACTTACATTACTAGATTCAGCGTTGGCATTGTACAAATCAGAGTAAAATTGTTCTACTTCTGTCATGATTCTTTTCGGGTCTGAAGTAAGATGACCACTACTTGTAAAGATCTTTCGAATACAACCTTTCGTTCCTCTATGAGATTCCAAACCTAGAAAATATTTGTTGTTTTTCTCGCCTTTTTCATACGAAGTTGCTCTGGAGCAAATTATTGCACCTTTGGAGAGATAATCGAATTGAGAATCGTATTTCATCGTAAGTTCTTCTAAGATTTCTAGGTTTGAGACCGACAGGTCATTTACACATGCATCATCGCACTTTTTTAGCTCTGTTTCAATTGTTGATAAGTCTGCTTTTCTTTGGCGTGCCATTTCTTTGCAATATTTCATAGAAAATTGTCTCACTCGATATTTAACGAGATCCCACAGCACTCTTTTGTCATTAATGTCTTCAAATTCCTCGATCCACTCTGGTATTTTCTGATTCATTAGTGTTACATAATTTTCATCCTCAATCAGACTCGTGTTAAATTTCCAGTAGGAAGGGCCGTGTTTTTGTGACTCAATGCTATTAAATGAAATTGTGATCGCAGAATGGTCTGTCCTGATCGCAGTTTTAATATCCGTTTCTTCGACTTCATCTTGACAGGAGTCGCTTATCAACCAAAAGTCCAATCTTCTCTGGATAAGTGGATTCGTTTACAATCCGGGTTACGAATTCTCCATATGTCAATTAAATCCCAATTTAAAGAAATCTCTTTAACCCGCTTAGCAGATTCTTTCTCTGTAGGTGATCCTCCAAAACAGTCAAGGTCTAGATCGGCTACAATGTTAAAATCTCCGCCAACTGTTACTTTCAGTTCAGGATCGGAGATAAAGTCGTCTAGTTTGCTCTGTATTTCATCAAAAAAGGAGCACTGTTGTTGTACTTTGTTTGGCGCATAGATGTTTCCAAGAATATAATCAGAGCCTTGTATATTTGCGTTTAGCAGTATGTATCGACCCTTACTGTCTGTGAATGTTTCCAAGAATATAATCAGAGCCTTGTATATTTGCGTTTAGCAGTATGTATCGACACTTACTGTCTGTGAGGACAGATTTCACTTCAAATTCTTAGTTATCTTTTATAAGCACTAACACTCCACAACTGTGATTTGAGCCGTGTGCAAAAAATATCGACCCCTTCCACTGACTCCTCCAAACATTTTCGACGTCTTTAGTGCTATAAGTTTCTTGTAAAAGTATGATATCTGTCTTCTGTTTGTTTAGCCAAATTAGCAGGGCTTTTCTTTTTTCGAGAGAGGGAATGCCTCGAACATTTAAGGAGAGCATTTTAAAATTAACGTTTGTTTCTACAGGTGTCGTATCTAACGTTTTCGTATCTAGGGATTTTTTTTCCTGGCCTGCAATGTTGTAATTTATGGTAACTTCACAACCATGGAAATGAATACGGCATCTAATCTTGCAAGTGTTTGACGAACTCTGCTGGATTGTACTGGCTCATTCATTCTCATCGCCTTCTTCAAAATCAGCAAGAGACCTCTTGTTGGTATGTCCTGTCATATCGATAATTGCTGACTGAGGTTGCTTTGCAGCTATCAGCTTCTTCACCAAGGTTTTGTGAGCACTGTGCGTGGTTTGTGAGTATTTCTGCCTGACTTACCATGGTCTTCATAAAGTAATTAATGCTGTTGATGCCCATTCTGTCTTTTTACCACACTTGTGTCTTGGGTCATTAATTCACAGCAAGACAAAATGGACCACTATTTCATATTGCGTCGGTGCTGAAGCGAAAATCTTCCATGTGCATGTTATGGTGCTCCTGACAGCCCCTCAAACTGAAGTGTTGGGTGAGCAGGTCAACCACATGGTGTGTATCAGTGACTGGTGAATAGCTTCAAAGCACTGCTTTGGACCATAACAGCTCTTCGTCTTGAGAGGTGAGTGCCTTTGCAGTGTTAGCTCCTTAACAAAAAGCTTGTTCATGAAGGAACCTTGCTTTTCCTTTCAGGACATTCCTGCAGTTGGAGAATTCATTATCGTTTGCTATGGAGAAGTTGTCGTCATTTTTTCTCGGGTGTCAGTCTGGTTCATAATCTGAACCATCTTTCTTACAGATCTCAGTGAAGAACTTATGTAACTTTTCGTCCAGTTTTTTCGCTTCATAAGCGAGCATAATGGCTTTGAAGTTCTTGCTTTTTGCCCAGCTTGTCCAAACACTTAAAGTCAGGTCAATGTACTTTTCTTAGTATTTTGGTTTTCTGAGTTTTCTTTAAGTTATAAAATCTCTTCAATTCAAAATCTGGAAATCTTTCTGCCACTTTTTTTTGTAACTTGCACGATGACGTGATTTCATGATTTTGGTTACCATGGAAACTGTAATTTTTACATGTCTGTAATTCAAATTAAGCTGAAATACTTTTGCTCTAAGCCTTGTAAATTCCGCAGACGGGCCTCGTCAATAACTGTATCAGCGCAGGCAGGACTATTGTCCTTAAGCCAACGGAGAGCACCTTCAACCCGTTGTCCTCTAACCCTAAAGTCCTTATGGGTGTCATCTTTCCCCTGCCTTCTCACACGTATGATGTCCACTTCTGCTGGTAGACGAGGCAGAATAGTAGCTGGTTCTTGCACTGTTTGAGGGAATGCAATGTAACGATACTTTTTTATACTTTTTTTTTTACTCTAAACACTTAAAGACGTTTACATAGCAAGGGACAAAACTACAGTTGCTTAAAAAATAGATATGCTCAAAGTTGAGCCAGGAGGATAAAAGAACCTTGCGGTTTTTGAGTTATTCTCCTGCCTTTTAAGTGCAAAACAAAATAAGATTAAAGGATTGAAAGAGATGAGTAAATAAAGTGCAAACACAAGGAGACAGACCGAACCATATGAGCAGTGGATATTCGAAGGAGTTAAATGTTCAAATTGTTAGTTATCTCATGGAATTTTCGAGTTGTTCAGAGAAGAGGTATAGCTTAATTTGTTTGGAAAATTGGTACACATTAAGATTTTTCAAATAAGAAGGAATATTATGCCAAAAGATGGAAGCCATATAGGATATAGTTTGTTTCCCAATGTTTGCTCTGACTCGTGATTTGTAGAGATTATGACTCACGGCGTATCTAGTATTATAAGTATGTAAACTACTAGCGTACTGGAAGAAATTGTGGAAAACGTTTGGAAGAAGATTCTTATGCCACAAGTGAGTAAATCTTAATGCATGTAAACGGTAAACATTGTTCACTGTGAGAAGTTCTTAAAGGTTTATTAAAAGGGCAGCGCTATCGGTTTGTTCACCGAAAGCTCTTGCCAAAAAAAAATGCAGTGACCCCTAGAAGCAATTCCTCCATGTTTCAACATGTGCACATATATAGTGGGTGCTAGTCTAGCTATCAACATCTGCTTAGCATCTGACATTTCAGACAGTTCCTCAGGGACAGACATTGGATCCATGTTGTTTTCCTCTGACCAACCTTTTGGTACCTTCTTATCTCTCCTGCAGGAAGTGCACATGTTCCATGTGACTTTGCCTTCCAATCTCCGTTCGTTGCAATCTTCACAACAACTGAACATATATGTCATCTGCTCCACCTCAAAATTCCGTATAGCAAAGTATGCATTGTCTTCCACTTGACTTGACCCTGCTGGTGGAGGTGGTGGTAGATCTCAAACAACTTCACGTAGCCTTCTTTCCTCCTCAGTAACTCTCCTTTGATTGCATCGCTGTCTTTTTCTTCTGTTATCGTCTGTTTCATCAACACCAGGATGTCCAAATTCATAGACCACTCTTACTGCCCTTGCTCTGTCAATTAGACTACTATCTTCTAAGTGGCCATGGTTATTTAATTCAGGGACAGGCTGCTGTGTTTCCAATAAGTTGCTTGCCTCGAAACTAGGACTGTCTTCTAATACAGTATTCTCCCTTTCAATGTGTTCTTCTGGTAAAATTAATGATTATGTACAGTATTTATAACATAATATTATGTATAAAGAATTCAAGTGATGGTAATGTACGGTACTATGCCAATTTAATTTCCTTTCTAATAGATTTTAGTAGTTGGTTGATTAAAAAACAGTATGGACCTACAAGAATGAGCATCAAATGATCTGATGTACAAATATCTATAGATTACCCTTACAACCTTACAAACAATTAAAAATATGGCAGTGATAAAAATTATGGCAAATCTTGGGCCATACTGGTATAAGGCCTATATGTGGAAATGATATGAGACCAAATTTCGCCAAATTCCAAGCTACGGAAAGTATATTGGAAGAAAATTCATGTTATCCATTATATGGGAGAGCTATGGGAATAGAATGCTCATAGAAATCCCACACCATTGGCACATTTGTTTGCTGCCCCACGCCTTGCATAGAATTGATATGGGATGTCCACTCTTCAAATCCCATATTATTATCCATACCAGCTGACACCGTAATAGAATTTCCATATGAATACCATAAAAGCTCTATTAAGCCCCCCGTCTCTATTAACCCCCCTGTCTAATAAGCCTCCCCCCCTACCCATTTGGGACATGAGATTTTGTAATTAGTC
>JAEMWC010000185.1:567500-585000 GCA_016490735.1 Pachyseris speciosa | reverse complement strand
AAACATTATATAGTAAAGAGCAGCAAGCAGTATTATATGCATAAGTGTATATTTGTTTAAAAACAAACCAAGTAGGTTAAGGGGGGGACTAACAACTACAAAATGAGCTAACATTGCTGCTATGGAAAGTTCCCAAGCCTCATATCTTGGAAACCTTAACTTGCACAGGCAAGCTGTCTGGCTATGTTTTTACAATCAAAAGGTTTACAAGATTTTCGAGTCACAACCATATTTGATAAGTCACGTGACCAGAACAGAAAAGGGCCTAAAACTTGAGTGGCGTACACTTCTGGATATCGAAAATGGTGCCAATGGTTAATGATTGCCAAGGTGCAAAACTCTACGTATCGATTTTTGGAAATTCGCGTTTTTGTGAGATTTATATAAGCATACAAATTCATACCATTTCATCATTATCATTGCAGTTATGTACGTTAACAACAATTGCTTACGTAGGCTTGTAAAGAAGGCTGGAATATCTCCGACTTGCAAGAAAAATCGGAACTTCACATAATTTTCTCCAAGTTTTAGGGATTTTTCTCTCTAAAGCGTGGTTGGGCCTGGGGCAAGTTACCCATGCGCAATAACAATTTATAAATTTTACATGTTAACCTCTTCGCACACCTCACCAATATAGTGGCAAAAACACCGAAAAACTGTGTTTTACAAATACAATTCGTAAAAATCCCTTGGCAACAACGCTAAGTCTGTAGTTGTTAGTCCTCCTTAAAGCGTGATGTGACCAAACATTCTGGATCGAATTGGAATTTAGAAGTGTTGGCTTTTGAGGACAGGGGAAAAGTGGAGTACCAGGAGAAAAACCTCTTGGAGCAGAGAAGAGAACCAACAGCAAACTCAACCAGCATATGACGTCGAGTCCACGAATCGAACCTGGGCCACATTGGTGGAAGGCGAGTGCTCTCATCACTGCACCATCCCTGGTCAAAGATATCTAGTTTACTCTTCCTGTAGCATTCGATATCCAATAAATTAACTCAAGAAGATCACTATTGTTTTTCGAATTCAGTGGCTGGTTGGAATTTCCTAAAGAAAAAGTTGGTAAATTTATATTTTTGTCAAAAACTACATTTATTAAGCTTTATATTGCTATACAGTACGCTAGAGTTTTCTTTAAACTGACTCGTGGATGAATTTTTTTCCTGAGGAACATACTTGAAGGCAGGCAGAATTTTACGGTAGTCATTCAAACAAAATACTGTTTACTGCTCTTTACTCTGTTTGAGTTTTGTACAAAAACTACTTTAATGAGCTTATAATGCCTCGTGTCAATATTACCGCTTTGAAATGCTGAAAACTATATTGGACGCAAAGAAAACCCAAAAATAATGGTTGAGTTTTGCTTGAAATTATTTTGCCAATTTAGCAAAACTATAAATGAACCTCTTTGGCTTTAGGTAGGCAAGGATCGAAATGGATTGCAACTTGAAAAAATTGGGCCAAACTTTTCAAGTTCTGTGCTGTGGAAAAAAATAGCCAAATACATATTATGGTTTGTTTCCCCTTTTGAGAAAATAGCTTGATATCTTTGTTTTGGTGTTACAGGGGCATTTCAGCCATAAGCAATACTTGAGGGCCCTTGGTTATTGACCTCTAAAACATAAAAGTCACCATGACATAGCCCCTTTAAGATGAAAAATAAGCCCCCCTCTCTAATAAGCCCCCCATTAATGAGGCCTGAAATTTAATAAGCCCCTGGGGGCTTTATAAAGCTTTTACAGTATATTGTAGTTGTACATATAATAAATGGGTATTCTATGGGACAAAAAGCTATCACTGAAACAGAAGCCCATATAAACTCTGTTGGTACTAAAGAGCATAATAAACTATTATTATTATTATTGCTCTGCATTCAAGAGTCGACAAAGCTGTGTTAATGCTGCAATCAGCAGGTTTTCTCTCAAAGATACCCTAATGCTTGCAGTGTTCATGTAAGCTTTCTAGGCAGACAAACTCAGCTGAATTAGACATAGAAATTAAACTCTCTGTTTTGCCTCAGGTCAGACCACTAAGAAAACAAGTTTAGAATTTTGTTAAGAAAAAAAAATCTAGAACACCTAGTTAAGTTTTTAGAAATTAATGATACAACTCAAGATGAGTGCATACCATGAGCTAAACAACCATTATTTTAATGCCTAGGGTTGGTATTACTGCTTAAAAAGCCAGACTGTAACCTAAATGTTCGCAGCATTTCAAGAAAACAAGAACTCTAGAGACATTCACATGGGATGCATAAATGAACCGCTGGGGATTTAAACTGCCAATGTCAAATTTTAGGTCGGTTTTAGTTTTTTTTTGAAAATGAAACAAAAATTGGTGGGTTCAAAGAATTGGTTTCTGTCAATTTTCAGATAAGTCCACAAAGTTTTCATTGAAAGTAATTTTATTTTCTAATAAAACATTTCTTCAAAAGCTTCATTAAACCCATAATTTAAACCAAAACAGGTCACTTTTATGCATAATAAAGATGAACAACTAATTAAAGCCTGCTTGCACAAAACACACTTCTTTCTCCTGAAAAGGCATTTATTTATAAACTGTTTGCAATTATTAATCTTCTAGGCAGTAAATAGTAATTTTTTTGCAGTAATAGTTCAAAACATCATGGGTGAACATGACATTAACATGAACATTCAGGGCTCGACACTAACTTTTGACACCAAAACTTACCTTCCACCTCAAAATTTTACTTTCCAAGATGGATTACAGTATCATAGTTGCTAACCACAATGTTTTCCTCACCATGTCTCATTGATAGTATTTTTCATTTGTCTTCGTAAAACCCAACCAAAATAGACTCATTCTTCAATAATTTATGGTAGAAAATGCGAGAATTCATCACAGAGTTGTTTTCTCATTTCATTTGCAAACATTTTGACTTTAACCCATTGGTGCCCGTGCCAGCCAAAACCGGTCGCACAAGACTCCCATGCTTCAAAACATTGCAACTTTCTCAATCGCACGAATATTGCCTTAACTGTCAGTTGTGAGCACGAAATGGAATGTCCTTTAAATTTGCATATCCAATAAACGCAAGAAACATAGCGATTTTTACCAAATATGGCCTTTTCAGTTTGGACAAGAACGAAACTAACTGACGAAAATGCCCCTTTTTGCCTTTATGTTTTTTAAACTCCAACCATCATAACGAAATTCGGTCCTTGTTCTAGCTTCAAAATGACTTTTTTGTTCATATTCTGTTCCCGAGCATAGATACAGCCTTTTTTTCCAGTGCATTTGGGCCTTCCCGCCATTTTCAAAATCTCAACTGCATTGCATGCTCAGAAATAACGAGAATTTTTGACAGCGCCCGTTCCTTCCCCCAATTCTTTCACATATAAACAGTCTACAGCCACTCCAACCTACCGCCAAAAATTCCTGTTTGTGGTCATCTTCAGTGCTCACAAATTCCAAAATATGTGGTGATAGACCTGTCGAGAAATTCATCAATAGTCGAGTCCCAAAAGTACTAAGTGTCCGACCGGCCAAATTCCTAGTTTATCGAGTAACAAGCCAAATTCGACAACAAAGTACATCACCTTGCTCGATTCTTTGAGAAAGTGGGCTCTTAGCTACCATCACGCTTAATGATGCTCATCAGGCAGCCACTAAGGATGAAAAATGGCTGTAAACTTAGCAAAAATCGCAAGCAGACCAAACTTGGGCCGTTCTTGTAGCTCCAAAAATGACTGTTGGGTAATTTAAGTGCAACAGGTTCTCTTACTGATCATGATACATGGCACCTGGCAATTTTTCTGAAATTAGTACAAATTAGTAACGGTAGTGGAGACATCAAGTAAAATAGCTTATTTGATGCAAATGAACAATTTCCAGTTCTTGCCGTTTGGAATAACTGTCCGTTGTTTTTCAAAAAAATACTGTTGAGGACAACAACCATTTTTAAGTCCAAAATTCAACCGTTTAGGATTTATAACCTTGATTTTTGAATTTAAGATACATTATTCCAAGCGTAGAAGCACTAAAACGGTATGAATATGCAAATACAACGGCATTTATAGCAAAACGTCATCACTATATTGCTGATTTAACTAATTTTAAATTACGATCACTTGACATGTCACGTGTCTCAACTTTTATGTTGAGGCAAGAGTAACCATCGTGAATTGCTTCTGGCAAATCATGTGGAAGATATTGTTGATCAAACATGTTTTAAGGACACATTTCAAACACAGGCGTTACATGCCCTTCTGCATCAGTAGCCAGCCTATAGTACCTACAGTGTTATAAAACAATGGTAGAACACAGTTTCGAGTTTGGTTGTGTTAACCCTAGTATGAACTTGCTATGCTTATACAAGAAGGGTATATTTCCAAGTGTTTTTCAGTAACGATGCTGTAATTTCTCTTTGAGAGGTAGTAATTAAGAGATTTTGCCTACTTCTCTATTTTGCCTGCCAACTGTTACCATGGCAACGGAAGCGACACCTTAACCATGTTTGAAAATAATTATCTCCTGGAGTTATATCATATATCCAAATTTCAAGGAGCTAGGTTTAATAACTCCAGAGATATTATTTTTCCTTCCTAGATAGGTCACCCTTATAAAATTCCGTGCGTATTGTGGCACCCCACACCCCATAAAAAAAACATGCCGTAGCAGATCCCTGACCCCACATTTTACCAGTACGACCGGCCTACAAATGTTCTATGGGTATCAGTCTATCATAATCTGGGGACAAACCTTTTGTGTGGTGGGGGTGCTACGTGGCCAATTTTTCTGGTTTTCTGCTCCTCGACTATATGCATGGGCATGGGGCAGATGAGACTTAATTACTTCATAGAGCTTGCTAGCATACACAGAAAAAAGTAGAGGACCGAGACACGATCCCTGTGGTACACCAAATGACAGATGACATCTCTCTGACAGTTTCCCGTCGACAATTGATGCGTTGAGTGTGACCAGACAAATAAGAGTCAAACCATTGGAGAACATCACGGGTAATGCCAAATGAGGTCTCTAGATGGCGAAGAAGGATATTATGGTCCACCGTGTCAAATGTGGCACTTAAATCCAAGAGAACTAGCAAAGACACGTGTTGGCTGTTCATGTTTAATAGAATGTTGTTAACAATTTTCAACAGTGCCGACTCTGTACTGTGTGCACTTCTGTACACCGATTGCAATTCTGGAAAGAGTCCATTTTCTGTTATGTAGGCATAAATCTGGTTGAAAACCGCTCTCTCAGTAATCTTCCGTATCTTAACATCCAAAGCTTTATCAATGCTTTTCTGACTCATTTGTTAAAACGACCTTTTTGTACCCTTTTTGGGTACATTATGTTTTCCAGGTAGCTTTCCTTTTGTTTCAGATATTGCAAAGTTGTCTTCACCTACAGGGCTAAGGGAAGAGAGACTATATGACTGGAGATCACTGCTATCATCTGGTTCTTGGACAACGCTATCATCAGGTGTGATGTTTGTTGCTGCATTTGATGCCTGTACGTTTACAAAAGGCTTAAGGAAAGACATAGGCTCCAAGTGTGGGTATTTTCGTAGCTCATCAGTACCTGATCTGGATTTCTTCCAGCACTCACCTATAGCAAGAACATAACAATCCCTAATATTGGCCATTTTTATGCTAGAGACGTTAAAGTCGTCTTGAGAGGACTTAAACGTTTAGTATAAAAACGTTAAATAAGACAGATGCATTTAACGTCTGATGACTTTAACGTCATCATTTAAGTGCGTTGTTTAGACACTTATCTGACGACTTTGACGTCTCAGACATTAAATGCGTCTAGTATAAAAATGGGATGACCTAATTGGGACGCATTTAGCCCTGAACTCCTTTGTTAATCAGCACTTCGTTCCTTCCTTGCTCTCTTGGTCACCACGGTGGACAAGCAAAGTGCTTCGGCCATATCTGTTGCCTCATCCATAGCCTGAAAAACTGCTTCCTCAAATGACTTTCATTGTCAAAAACATTTCTCCATTTCTTTTTTTTTGACAATGTCGATAAGTTAGATTTCAGAATCTGTAGATCCGCCATGTTTATTTTTTCTTACATTCGCGCATTTGAAGTTTATTTGTTCTCTGTCTTTTCCTGGGTGAACCCATACTCTTCAGCAAACTTGGCGAAGGAACTGGCTGAGAACTGTGGGCCGTTATCGGACAGGAGCTGATCCGGATGCCATGTCTTGCAAGTATGGACTTGAGGTGGTTTACAATATCAGGAGAGGTCATGCGTTTCAGCTTAGCTACTTCAACATAGCGTGAGAAGTAGTCAATAACCAGAAGGTAAGGCTGGCCTTTTAGCTCAAACAAGCCAGTCGCAACTTTCTGCTATGGTCGATCTGGAAGTTCTGAAGGAATTGCTGGTTCTGCCGCATTCACAGGTTCTTGGATGCAGGTTGTGCACTTGTTTACTACATCTTCCAACTGCTTGCTTAGTCCTGGCCACCATACTGAGGTTTGAGCCCGCCTTCTACATTTGGTAATGCCTTGGTGGGCTTAATGTATTTTGTCCTGCACATCTAGTCTCATGTACACTGGGATCACAACTTGGTTGCCTTTCATCAATAGCCCCTGCTGTATGTTCAGCTCATCTTTCTCAGGCCAGTAGCTGTCATCAGCTGCCTTGTGACTTCATCTTGCTGTCCTTGGGACCTAACGTCCTCCAGTTGACTCTCTGTAGCAAGGAGGTACTTTGTGATTAAGTCAACAAAAACTTTGACATCAGTCTCTGACTTCTCCTCATATTTTAGAGGTCTCATTAGGGGTGCTAGCGACAGTACGTCTGCTGTGCATAATGATTTTCCAGGCACATGCGAAATGGTGTAGTTGAACCGCATCATCCGCATTCAGAACCTCTGTACTGTGGCTGAGAGATCCTCCAGATTCTAGATAGTCAGCAAGGGGAGTAAAGGCTTATGGTCAGTTTCGATGTGGTACTTGAGGACAATTAGGTAGAGAACAAAGCATTCTCTTGCCCATGTTATGCTCAGGGCCTTCTTCTCTATCTGAGCATACCACTGTTCAGTAGGGCTCATGGTGCGTTAAGGGTACGCAACAGGGTGCCATTGCTCATCATCTTCTTTTTGAAGCGGGACTGCTCCGAGCCCATAGGATGATGGATAAGTTGAAAGTGTTGCCTGACGTCATGGTGTGCGAGGGTAGGAGTTGTAGCTAGGCTCTCTTTAAGGGCAGAGAAAGCATTGTCTTTTGCTTCACTCCATGACCAGTGATTCTTGGAACTTGGTAGATCCCGGAGTGGCTTGGATAGCTCTGCTATTTGGGGCTGAAATTTGCTTAGTTGGTTGACCATGCTGAGTAATCTTAGTTCATACTGGTCCTTAGGGCTCTCCATCTGCAGTATAGCCTCTACTTTCTTAGGGTCGATTCGGACTCCTTAAGAATTAATCATGGTGGCCAGGGGTTCTACTGGCAGCTTGGAGAATTCACACTTCTGTTCATTTAAGGTAAGGTTCGCTTAAGAAGTGCTTGCAGACGCTCATCATGCTCTTTAACTGATTTGCCATAGACCAGGATGACGTCCTTCTGACAAAGAGTGTCATCAGTACGTTCCAGGTCCTCCGAGATCCAGTTTTGTAAGTGTTCGGGTGCTGAACTGATCCCAGATAGGAGGCCGTTAAAGCAGAACCTGCCAAGTGGAGTGATAAGAGTGGTAAGTTTCCCTGACTCTGGCGATAGTCCTATCTGCCAAAACCTGGAGTTTGCATCGAGTTTCGTGAACATGGGCGCTCCTGCCAGTTGCGCTAGAGTGTGATCTACGCTAGGTAAAGGGTGAAACTCCCTCAGGATGCTTTCGTTCAGTTCATTGAGGTCCACACAAATACATACTTTCCCTTTTGCCTTGGGAGCCACCACCATCTCCACACACCACTCGGTCAGTTTGTCTACTCTTGAGATTATTTGCATCTTCTCCATGTGCAAGAGGTCTTCCTTGACCTCTGAAAGGAGTGGTACTGGGACTCTTCATGGTGTAGAGAGAGCATGTGGCTTGGCGTCTGATTAGAGATTTATCACATAATCCGGTCCATCATGTTTTCCTAAGAATTCATGAGAATTTCCGTTAAATTGCTGTGTTTCTACATTGTGATCTGCCTCCCTTCTTCTGCAGAATTTTCCTCTTGACTTGTTGTGGGTACGTTTTCCTGTGACATGTGCTCTGATCTCCGAAGTCAATTACTTGAATTTTACTGCTCTTATTCGGTACAGAATTTGACGATCAGGATGGCAGAATATGTGGTCTGACACCATTTAATAATCTTGAATACGGAAAGTTTTATCCAACATGGCTTCCAGACACAACACAGTGCGCATTTATTATTTATTTCTTTAATAGCTTCGCCAGAGACCTGGCAGGGACACTACAACAGCTTGCGCCAATTACTGTAGGCCCGTGACTTCAAATCCCTCCCCCATAACCACATTCTAGTAGAGATAGACCACCACACCGGGGACTATGTCCCCTACTCTTTTCGAACAGTGCGTGGGTTCTTTAACGTCCCACAGAATCAATTATGAAGAGTTGTGAGACGGGGCCTACGGTTTATCGTCCTTATCCGAGAAGACTAGAAAGTCTAACCATTTGCAGATGTCATTACAAAGGCAGCACTTTCTCCTCAATTATTTAAAGACCCTGAGTGTTGGTCCGGCTGGGGTTTGAACACGCGACCTCCCGCACGGTAGTCCAGTGCTTTACCACTGAGCTAACCATCATGTCCTTATAAATACTGTTGCTGATCATTACAGAGATTCACTGTTAAATTAAAGACGTTTTGTTCAAGTGAACTGTGTTTAATGTCTATGTGACATACACAGGTATAAAAGCAAACTAAGAAACACATTAAATCTCACTCGCTCGACCTAATCAGAGCACTCACAAGCGACTTACCTACAATAATAAGCAAATTTTTGCACCCGATGATTTAAATTAAGACATGTTTTGAAATATCTTGCTTAACGATGTGCTTGGTTCTCCAGTGAAGTTGCTGAAGAAATCGAAAATATCTTAATTTGATGTTTAATAAATGAACAGGAGTGTTTTATGTTTTTTTAAAACATGAGGCCCAGCCGAATGTTTTAGGACTTGAGAAAACACGAATTTGCGAATTTATTGAGTGGCTTCAAAAGCTTTTCTGTATATCTATCCATTCACGCACTAATATTTAGATTTTGGATTAGATATAAAGACACTCGTTTAAAATTAATTTCTTTTGTATTTTCTTCAGGAATTATTAATGAGTTTTTGAAATAGTGTAACAATACCAACTGGAACAATTTAAATTAGCATTATTAAGTATGAAAAGCTTCATGCTGTTCATAGCCAATCAGAAGTAACTGTTCGCACGAAAAGCAGATATTGCATCGTTGTCCAATGGACATATCTAATTAGCCATATTTCTGAAACATTACATCTAAAACCAGAGTTTATTGTCAAGGCCGCACACTTGAGCACTATGTTAACATATTGTCAGTATGCAAAAGACGGCTTCGACTAAAAGCCTGGTGGTTTCTAGAGGTCACCTTGCCACAAATTGTACTTCTTATAAATTGTCAATGTACCAGGGGAAAAAGGCAAATAAATGATGAAATGAAGTGAAAAAAAAGGAACTTCACAGACATACCGTGTCTACGGTAAATGCGAAAAGTGTATCTACTTAATCAGGGCTCGATTCATTCACAAATGAGCAGATATATAAACAATTGCTATATAATGACTTAGGAAGAATCAATGTAGTCAATTACACTTGAGAAAGATTCACAGCTATGTAAACGTGTGTGTAGCAAGAAGATGAAAAGTGTAAAATTTCGAGTTCTCACGAGGTCAAATCCGAGCTTTCAGTAGGATGACCGTTTTTCATGGCTTTCTGCTGTTCTATGGAATATTTCAAAACTAACCTTATATCCTTCGGTTACACACCTAGGCCTTCAAACTGACAAAGTATGAGCGAAAAATATTTTTTGACCATGGCCACGATTTCTTTCATTTTTACTGACAATCACTGTTAATGGGTACATGAATTTCCCTGGCTCACTTCACGTGCTGGAATGGCTTTTTCCTGACTATGAAGGAATGAGTTCAAGCACGGTAACCTTTGAGGCAGTAGGTAGTATTACAATTCATAAAAGTGCAAGGTGAAAACAGATATGAAGATCATTCGAGGTATTTAGTCTGGGTTTAAAGACCCACAACATACATACAAGCTTTAATTGGTAAATATTTCAATTCATTGCAAATTTTCTTGTGACTAGGCTGATTTCTTTTCCAATTCAAAAGCTATGTATATATGTATGAAACTTGTCACAAACATCTCTTTCTCCCATCCTCATGAAGGCCAACAGTATTACCTAAGCATAAAGTGATTTTATCTCAAGGCCCGCCTTAGCTAGGTATTTAGGCATGCCATTGCATGGGGGAAGGAGCGTTGTCAATCAAAAGTACTTCAGCCAATCAAATGAGATCATATCAAATAACAACGTGGTTAAAGGAGAGATCAGTTCATCGCGTGGTCCTTCTCGCCTTCATTCCCATATTGTTAACATCCGAACACAGATTTCCGGTATTGTAAAGGAAGTTTTCAGGCCCACTTAACCGAAGAAGAATTTTTTAGGCAAGTTTAACAGTTTTCTCTTTAGTTCTTTCTTGTGTACCGTTTTACCTCAGCTGGGTAGTTTTTTTCGGGCAATAGTTGGGGCATGTACTCCACCCCTCATGTGTTGATTGTCTGGCATCCGTTTATTAAGCGTTTAAAGCTGTTCGTTCAGAACCATTCAGACGATTTTGGTCTTAACCTTCAAATCTCTTCCCCTGTGCTAATATGTTGGCATAGAGTTGGGGGTAGAACAGTCGAGAAGACGTTAAAATTCGACTCACATGTCCTCCATTCCTTTGACCCTGATATCGTCATTCTCCAACTGGGCAGTAATGACTTAGTTACTCTTTCGCCACTGCAAGTGGGTTCAGCCCTTGAAGAGTTTGTTCATTTCCTACACGAGTCGTGCAGAGTGTTCAGTTCAGTTTATTTTTTGCCACCTATTGTTATTTTACTGATTACAAAATAAATATGTATTAAACTACAAGAGATATTAAATAATCGATAAAAGAAAAGCATTAGGCGAGGATGCCCATATAGAAAACATTAGGGCTTATCCGGGCTACCGGTACCCCAAGAAAAATACAACTATGAAATGATAATTTAGGCGTGTCTTATTTAGTTTGTAAGCACATTTAGGTTAAAAAGCAAGAACACAAACAAACAAACAAAATAATGGTAAATCAGTTCAGGAGGAAAGTTTTTAATTTAGACTTAAATTGAGAAACACTGTCAGCATTCTGAATTTCTGTATTGAAAGAATTAAACAATTTCGGTCCTTGAAAGCGTATTGCAAACTGTCGGATATTTGTTCTACAAGAAAATAAGTAAAAGGCATTGGAGTTTCTAGTATTATAATGATGAATTTGATTAGTCAGCAAAAACATTTCATTGAATGCATCAGGAAGAAGGCCTTCCTTAAAAGAAAACATAAACTTACCAATTTGAGATCGCTAAATATCACTGAGTTTCAGAATGAAGTTTTCAGAGTGAAGTTGGGGTGCATGTGCCAGACTATTCGCCGAGACTCAGCTGAGGCTTTTAATTCAAAGGTGGGCATGTTAACACGATACCTAAAGGTTGTGTTAGACCCTATAACACATGCCATATTTTGGAAGGCGAAAGACAATCTTTATTCACCCGATGGTGTTCATCTGAACTCGAGGGGCCCATATAAGCTGTATCATAGTCTTAGAGGGGCAGTCCTGCGATCTTTGTGCCTTTTGCCAAGTTCTTCTTTGGAAGGAGTATCTTAAGATTGTTTTTGTTCTGATACCGTTCTTTTCATTGTTTTGCCAGCTCTTAGTTGTGCCATATGCTGAGCCTTTTTTGATGTTTTACTGCTTCATACTCATATTGTTTGTGCCAGCCACTTTATTCATTTTAGCCATTGCCATTTTTGGGCACGGCTGCTTATTACTCAGCTACATAGCTGTTTGATTGCATGACTTATTATACAGCTGTTCTTACGTACGACACATATCTACACTTTTCTTGCTGCAAATATATTATTCTTTTACTGGCTCCGGCTCCTTGTTCGGTATAATGGCAGTTACCACATGAGTGTACAATCCTTTCCGACTGCTCAGTTTTGGGGTGTGTCCTTTGCACTCGGTATTCTGCCTTTAGCATAGTATGTCTGGCACTATTAAAACGTCAATTTTCTTTGTTCATTTCCATCGTTGTGGAGCACATTATTTCCAGTTCTGTCCCTCTGCGGTTCATGTTACTTTTTATTTTACCGTAATCTCGTTGAGTTTCTGACTTGAGAAATGTGATTGATAAGCCATGCCACCCAAGAAGCATGTACATACCACTCAAGTCAACACCCAAAGAAGACCAAAACGCACTCAAGGATCCAACCTCGATGAAGTTTCCCCAGACGTTTCTGTTGCTGCTCAGCGAAACCAGAGCAGCGAAAATAAGCACAATGTGATCTCCATCTATCTCGTGCCCTCACTGCATCCATCTCGGTGACCGTTTCTCAGGCAATACAATGAGCACTGGGATCCGGGGGAAACCACAGCTTGGCTCAAGACCCTACAGCCTCTTTACCTGCATCTCAAAGTGATGGGGAATATTCTTCCAATGAGGCCATTCAAGGGGAGATAACACCTCAAGGTGCACTGCCTCAGAGTTCCTATCGGCAGCCATTTTCCAGCATAGCCATAGCTCTTGGCTCTAGGGTTAAGCCAAAAATTAAGGCAAAAATTTGGGGTAATGAATATGTTTTTTTGCTTTTGTTGTCCCCAAATACCGATCGTTATTCTCTGTTCCTAACCCCTCAAGTTCATCCTCTCAGCCCCAGTTGACCCCAGAACCTAGCCAGCCACCTAAGAAGATCCATAACCTTAGTCAGTGGTTAACGGCCTTTAACATGTTTGTCGCCATTTACGTCGAAAAATATCTGATTGAGGTTCCTAAGCTGATGAAATACTGTGAAGTTGTTAGGGACATTGGATGTAAACTGGGTGACTGGTCTTTTTAGAACAAGCAGTTTTGGTACATAAGACAGTCAGCTCCCGACAACTACCCCTGGGATACTATTCATTGGGAACTATGGCTAAGGGCAGTGATCAATTTTCGTGCCCGACCCCAGGTCTCCTCCAATAAAGTTTTAATGTGCTCTCAGAACCACCAGTCATTTCCAAAACGGACATGTTGGGCATTTCACGCCAGGCGATATCATGGTGGGTGCTGCTTCGCCCAGGTTTGTTTCAAATGTGGCTCCCCCCACCCCGCTAGTCAATGTTCGTCCCCTTGTTTACAATGCACCCCCTGCACTCACAGTAGCCAAACAATCCAATCACGCCCCTCCCCCAACTCAGCAGTCTGGTCACTCCCGTAAAGGTGGACAGGCTTGATTTTGTTTTCTGTGCTTATATTCCTTGGGCCTTTACTCCCCCAATGGGCCTTTGCCCCCTTGAAGTGGGCCTTTGCCCACCCCTAATTGGCCATTGCCCCCTCAACCAAGAACGAAATGTCTTTAGATCTGTCAGAATATGGGCGAATTTCCCAAATTTTTGGCTGAGTATGTCATGACTTTAGGGTGACGTCATTTGGGTTCGTCTGCCACCTTTTTATGTGCCTACAACATGGAATCTAGTTTTTCTGAAGCCCATCTTGTGTTTTTTGAGAAGGGGTTGACCCGTTATTTTGAGGGAAAATCTTCAAATTTCTTGGGGATAGCTAGAAGGTGTCCTGTAAGTACGTTTTGAGTGTGTTGAAGGTGGTTTCCTGCCCCCCCCCCCCCTCAATTTCCATTAAGGGTATTACTCTGAGACTTTACAGTCATTCAGAAGGGTATCATCAAGTAGCCAACTTGACTCATTGATGCCAGAATAGAATGTTAAAGATTTACAGTTCAGTGGTGGAGCATTTGAGAGGCCTGGCACGAGGAGGCTTGGTAATGATTGACTGTTGAAGAAGCAATGAAATTCTCTTTGGGGCACTCCCCAGGGGTTGGTTACCCTAGCTCGTGTTTTATCCCAGACAAATCACAAAACATTGCTCTAACAGATTGTTGAGGGTATCATGGGGTCACCACCCTCACTCAGTGTTGCCAGGATTTAATGTTCTTGTTCCCTGGTACCCCCATCTCCCCCCCCCCCCCTTTTCTTTTTTGGCGCTGCAAACTCTGACTTGCAAAGGTGTCAGAGTCCAAGTAACTTTTTAATTTTTTTAAAAGAAGGTTTAGCTTTTACAGTTTCTTCAACCTCTTTCTTATCAACATTTTCACTTTTTCATAGCAACGATTGAACCCTTCCGCCATCATTATCTTGTACAAGGTTTTGTCCACATTGAAGACGGATCTTATTTCGTCTTTCTTAGGACACGAAATGTACTGTTCAAAGGTTTCCTCAATGGCAATTGTGTCCCTCTCGTCCCAATACTGTTTTTCTTGGGATTTTTCTGAATCGGCGTCATCTGGCACATAATTGAGCCACAACTCAACCTTCTCTTGCTATGCAGTGCTACTGAGTGTTGGCAGTTCTCTTGGAGCCTTGCTTATGATGTAGTTAACATGGTTGACAACCTTTTTCACCAAACTTTTATAAACCGCATATTTTCTCAACGACACGTGAGTACACATCTTGTTGCGTACGTAACCCAAGTGAAGTGGCTGTCTTTTTTTGAGGTCATAGTCAAAGACCTTGTGTATGGCATCTTTTTGTTTGTCTGTAAAGTTAGATGAACCGGGCAATGCTGTTGCTGATGTTGTGGCCCCCTCTTGCTGGGCTGCCCCTTGAGATGGTGGTTTTGCGTGCTCGTCTTCTTTAAGATAAGTCTGGTCTTCTTCAACTGGGTTTGTTACTCGGGCGATAGTTTTCATGGCCTTGGAAGCTGTGCGGTCTTGCCTCACATAGCAGTGTTTTTGAGTCGTTCTGCCGTGGCTCATGACTTTCTGAACCTCCTCCTTTTCATTTGGGTCTCCGTGTTCGTATGCTTGTGTGGCGATAAATTTTCTTAGAGTGGTGTGCGCAATGCGCTGCTTGCAGACCCCAGTCTTCTCGAAGAAGGCACTGATGTGTTTACCAATTGTTCCTTCAGGGAACCTGGCACCATTGTCCTTGACAAACAGCTTCTCCTCCCCTTGGATGGCAAAGTGAGGTCTAATTTTGTTGACATAGATGGCCATGTCATGGTGTAGATCTGTATCTATTCCCAGCATGGCCGGCCCATCCTTTGTTCTCTTGTGCTTTGGCACTAAGATAATTCTGTTCCCGTCACTCTCCTGGGCAGTGTTGTAATCTCTCAGTAGCGCATTGTTGAGTGGGCCGGGTGGATTCCAGTGGCCAGGGTGAATTTGCAAATCAAGATATCTCTCGCAGCCACAAATTCTCCTTTTGAGAGCACTTTGCTGCCTTTTGCAAGGACAAGAGATTTCTCCCCATCAATATAAGGCTTGCTTCATTTCACCTCCTCGATCTGCTGGGGTGTGATCAGCGTATCGCATTCTGTGATGTAATGCCACATTTGTCTGTCCTGCATAAAGGCGTCGATACAGGCACTGCAACCTTTCAGTGAGGGGATGAGATCTTTAAATAGGTCCCGGTATGATGGATGTAGTGGAGGCATCTGCTCTTATGGATACTTCTTAGACGTGATGCACGTGATGAATTTTTCAAAACTTGTCAGGTAACATGTGAGCGTCCCAGGGGCTTGGTACCAGCTTGAAGGTGACAGTCGACCCATTTTTTCCAAATTACGTCTCCATTTTTGACCCCGAAACAGGTGATGTCATCCCCATGTGGATCTATAGCATCAAGCAATATTTGGACTTGTAACCTGCGTCTGGTAGAGCAAGGTAGTTGAAAAATCTGCATAACCAGCAATGGTGGCAATTTCAGGTGCATTTTTGTGTACTCTTCTTAGGTGTCGATCCAAACGGGCGCAGGTGCATTTACATCCCTTTACAGGGCACCATTTCTTTGATCGGTTTTTCTTTAGGTTTTTCGTGTTTGAAAATGGTCTCGCTGGCCCACGTCGTCTTTTGCCATGGCGCATCATTTCGGCCATCTCAGAGAAACCTTCTAAGGGTATCTCCCCTTTCCTTGCATGGACACACAGATGGCGGTCGATGTCCCCCACAATTGACTTGCATCCAGGAATACGACACTTCACTTTTGTATGGTGTTTCCGTTTTGCTTCATATGCTTCTTCCACGAGGTCCTGTTCCTTTTTCTTTTTTGATTCTTTAGTTTTCTGTTTATCTCCTGCCTTTCTGTGCTTTTTGGGTGGAGGTGCTTCCTTGTCACCCGAACTTGATACATTTTCCTGGACAGACTGAACCTCTGAATGTTTAGTTTTCCATTTCTTTCCGGCCTTTTTTGTGGAGGTGCTTCCTCATCACTTGAACTGGATAGCTGATCATAGTACGTACTTAGCCTCTCTGGTGGTACATCATTTACCATCATTTCCATTGCCTCCAACACATCTTCTTTGGAGAAGAATGCGATGTCTTCAGGGAATGGTGTTTTGAATTTGGTTTTTGCGATCCAGTCTAAATACCTGCATGCCTGTCTGCATGATAGCCGTAGTGTTGTTAAGCCCAATATCTGCGCTGAGGAAGTTTGCGCCATAGTAGTGAAAGTCAGCACACAGTGACTCCCACATTACAACTGCGGGATGTTCGACTACCAGATTACCATACTTTATGTGTAGATATGCAATCGCTGATTTCTCGCCTTCAACCGCTTTCTCGATTTTCTCTTGTACCTTAGTTTTCCTGACGGTTGAAGCCATGACTTAAACCTGAAGAAATTGTTTCACCTAAACTTTGGCTTAAAATGGTCTAAGGTTAGCTAAAGCTCGGAAATAATAAGGCTTGTAGTTCCCTGACGACGAAGTTGCGCGCATTTACTTTTAGCACTTGAGAAGATAGGCATCAAAGGGTACGAAGTGCCCTGCAAGTTTTAGGGCAAAGCATAAAATCCTTGAAAAGTTATGAACGTTTGAAGTTTAGCGTCGTTTTCACGTTTGCGTAAGTAGTAAGACCAACCCCCCCTCCAACCCCACCCAGCTGGGCTGGTCCTGAAAGTTTCACCGTAACACGGTAAAACTGTCACGAGTTATTATGACTTAATGTGGTAGCCTTTTTGCGCAAGCGCAGGGAGGAGCGCAAAGGACAACTGGTGTGACAGAGCACCTTTAACTTTAAACGGTCACTGTGCACAGGCAAGTCATTTTGACTCGTGTCAAACACTTCCGACAAGGTCACGAGCACCCTATCTAACTTTCTGGATAGCTGAATTGCTTCTGCACAGTGTTTTAAGCAGGTGCGTAGCTGAGGTTTTTGGAAGGGTGTTTGTATTGACAGGAATATTTATTAAGGGCAGTTATTAAATGTGAGCGCCAAAGGCGCGAGCCTCTAGCGGGGTCTGGGGGCATGCCCTCCTGCATA
>JAEMWC010000185.1:555000-560000 GCA_016490735.1 Pachyseris speciosa | reverse complement strand
CGTACCGCATCAAGAATGGTTCGACCTTTTACATACGCATTCTGATTGTGATGTATATCCAGTAGAACTCTTTGAAGTCTTGTCGCAATTGCTTTTGATCCAATCTTAATATCAACATTGATCAGAGAAATTGGTCTCCAATTGCAAATTTTCCACTTATCTTTCTCTTTCTTTTCTATTAACTTGATTATGGCTTGTTTTTTGAGAGTTGGATAGCTCACCCCGATCATATGCAGAATTTAAGACTATCAACTAATAAGCCTCCTACTGAGTTCCAGAAAGTCTTATAAAATTCAGCGGTGAGCCCATCATTTCCTGGTGACTTGTTATTTTCAAATGTCTGAAGACAGTCGAAGCATTCTTTAACGGACAGTTTTCCCTCACAAATGTTTTTGTTTTCAGTGGTGAGTTTGGGAATTTCTTGTTTATGTAGGAAGGAATAACTTACATTACTAGATTCAGCGTTGGCTTTGTACAGATCAGAGTAAAATTGTTCTACTTCTGTCATGATTCTTTTCGGGTCTGAAGTAAGATGACCACTACTTGTAAAGATCTTTCGAATACAACCTTTCGTTCCTCTATGAGATTCCAAACCTAGAAAATATTTGTTGTTTTTCTCGCCTTTTTCATACGAAGTTGCTCTGGAGCGAATTATTGCACCTTTGGAGAGATAATCGAATTGAGAATCGTATTTCATCGTAAGTTCTTCTAAGATTTCCAAGTGGATTCTTTTCCCTCCACGTGAAACGTTTACCATCTGGGTTACGAATTCTCCATATGTCAATTAAATCACAATTTAAACAAATCTCTTTAACCTGCTTAGCAGATTCTTTCGCTGTAGGTGATCCTCCAAAACAGTCAAGGTCTAGATCGGCTACAACATTAAAATCTCCGCCAACTATTACTTTCAGTTCAGGATCGGAGATAAAGTCGTCTAGTTTGCTCTGTATTTCATCAAAAAAGGAGCACTGTTGTTGTACTTTGTTTGGTGCATAGATGTTTCCGAGAATATAGTCAGAGCCTTGTATATTCGCGTTTAGCAGTATGTATCGACCCTTACTGTCTGTGAGGACAGATTTCACTTCAAATTCTAAGAGATCTTTTATAAGCACTAACACTCCACAACTGTGATTTGAGCCGTGAGCAAAAAATATCGACCCCTTCCACTGACTCCTCCAAACATTTTCGACGTCTTTAGTGCTATAAGTTTCTTGTAAAAATATGATATCTGATACAAATCATTCATGTATTTCGTAAGCACTGCTGCAGAGGGCTATACAGTTAAGGTACAAAACTAGTGTTTGAAGGTTTTGCATTAATTTTTTTCAAAGGATCGAAATATTCCAATCAACAACAGCCTAAGCGAAGATCGAAACGCACCAATCACGACCAGCCACGGTGCTTCTTACTCTCACACACAACCAGTCTACACCATCGCCTGATGAAGACCAGCAGTATAGCAGTCGAAATGTCGCGATCCACATCTTTGTGACTCAATCGTGAGACAAAAGATTAACTCAGCTATCATTTGAAACCACGATGACGAACACCTTTCATAATAAGTTATAAAATATTAGTTAGAACAATGACTTGGGGTATCTGGTGTTTCCTCATTTAAACATGACAAATAAATTGACTTGACAGAATTTTTTTCAGCTGAAGCAGTCCTCTATTTGGAAGAATAACAAAAAAAGGACAAATCTAAAAGAAAAAAGAATCTCAAATAAAAATGGAACACTCACTTTCAACTGATTTTAACAAATCGTAATGATTGTGATGAGATTCAATCCTAAGACAAGAGCTACACTTTGCTTCAAACACCAACTTCAATTTGTGAGCTGTGACATGTCAATATAGAGGGCTTCGACAAAACACTGATCCCCCGTTAACTGATTCCCCACTGATGCCTTATTGATCCCCTATAAAATTCACTGGAAAAAAGTAAATCAACTAAGTAAAAAATGATTTGAGGCTGAATGAAGTTCAAGGATAAATTCTGGCTTACCTCAGAGTTAAAAGATGGCAGAAACTTGGTCCAATGGAGGACCCACTTTCTGACTCGTCTCACTGTCACTACATGTACTCCTGTTCTCTTCTACGATAAAGGAAATAAATAGAAGCATCGTCAAGTATGTTATCTGTGTCTACGAAAAGCCATGACATCGTATCGGCAACAACAAAGACAGAAAGGAGAGAAAACAAGTCGACGATAAACATACATGGAGCGACACTGCAACTGGATGTTGATTGGCGTTATTTTTACAAAACGGTTTGTTATGTCGCGTGCAACACTCGTGTTTATCTTCCAACAGTTTTCCTTTCTTCCTGTCTTCAAACCTGAAAGCATTTGACACTGTTGGTCACTCGTGCCTTAATTAGTTGCCGTCTTATGGAATTAACAATAAGGAGCTTCATTAGTTTACTGATTATTTGTTTTCTCGAACGCAATCAGTCCAATTCAAAGGTCTTTTGTCAGTCCAATTCAAAGGTGTTTTGTCAGATGCCAATCCAATATTTTCTGGCGTTCCACAGGGAAGTATATTGGGACCGCTATTGTTCACGATCCATTTTAATGATGTGCATACACCTCTTCAGTTAACCTCAATCATCACCTATGCGGATGACACAGTAATTTTCATGGCTGCGAAAGATCTGGAATCCATCCAAAATCATCTCAGTGAAGATTGTCACAACCTGTCTTCTTGGTTTCGTAATAATGAGCTTGTGCTTAATCTAAAAAAGGGCAAAACTGAGTGTATGATCTTTGGTACTGCTAAAAGGCTTAATACACTAAATGGAACACTGATTAATACCACGTCATCCTATAAATACTTGGGTGTAAACTTGGATTCATCTTTAAATCTTGAATCACATTTTGACAAAATGTATAAAAGAGCAGCTGGAAGATTTAATTTACTCAGGATAATCGACAAGAGCAGTGCTGAGAAAATCTACAAAGCATTGATTCAACCTGTTTTTACATATTGTGGAACTTTGGGTCTCTGTTGGTCACGTTCCCGTAAGAGTTGAATTGAAAGCATTGAACGTGGAAGTCAGAAAGTTATCGGTGGAAATTATCAAGTCCAGTCAGTGGAGAGTTTAATAAAGAGACAGTTCTGCCAGCTTGTGTTTGACTGCCTTCAGGATAACGTCTGTACCCCTTTTAAAGGATATTTTACAAAAATTGAACACAACATTAACACTAGAAACAATGGGTGTTGACTAAATCTTCCCAAAGCCAAATTAGAATTTGGTCGGAGAAGTTTTGCCTTTCAAGGGGTTCTAGCTTACAACACTTTACCTCGGCATTTAAGAAATTTAAATTCTAGGTTTCTTTTAAAGAGTAATCTAAAAGAGTTTTTTTCAGTAGTATTCCATAATTCACAACTCTTTTCAGTCTTGTAAGTCAATGTCTTTTACAGATTTTGATATTTTAACCTTAGATTTCTTAGTGTTATTTTATTTTTTAGTTATTTATGAGATAAGTACAGGACCCTTTTGATAACAGTTCTTTCTATTAGAACTGATAGGTTATCCTCTATAAATATTCGCGTTATTATTATTATTATTATTATTATTATTATTTCGTAGTTGTCATTGTCATGGCTTTTCGCAGACATGGATATCATACTTGATGAAGTTTCAATTTATCTTATTTATCGTAGAAGAGAAATGAGGTACTTATAACGACGGTGAAATGAGTCAGAAAGTTGGTACTCCGTCGGACCAAGTTTCTGCCATCTTTGAACTCTGAGTTAAGCCAGGATTTATCCTTGAACTTAATTCAGCCTCAAATTATTTTTTTGGGGGTTGATTTACTTTTTTCCAGTGAATTTTATAGGGAATGAGAAGGAGGAACAGTAAGGGGATCAGTGGGGAATCAGTGTTTTGTCGAAGCCCAATAAAGAGGGTTTTCACGGCGGTCGTGTTGGAGGTACGAAACGATAAAAAATAATTTACACAACAATAACATTTATTTCTCAAAGGAAAATAATTATTTTGTGTTGTATTTCCAACATCTCAGCAGTGAAAACCCTCTAAGCAAAAGGATGAAATTATTGAATTTCTAAGACGGAGATCGAGGTAGAAAGGACTTGTAAATTTTGATGAGCAGTACAATTTTGTAGCAAGTACCAGACTGATTGAGTGCTACGGCATTCGAATCACTCCCCAAAATTATGGTTGAAATGATTAGTGATTACTTACTTAACATTCGTGCTTCAACATCAGTGCAACATCACTGCAGAAGCTTGTGGCTTCCTATATAATATACTACGGTATCACCATCTTGTAATGGCCAGCGAAAGCTGGGGAGAGTAAGGAAACAATCATCCCCAGGCTTCCCTCGGAATTTCATCTAACAACATGGCGGTGCAGTCTGCACGTAGCTTCCTCTTAGCTCTTCGCAATTCTGGTTATGGAACTTTACCTTACACCACACGAATTTCTGTAAACTTAGTAATGTGATGAATAATGTTGCTTTCGTGAGTTATCACACAGCCTTGACATCGAACAGAGTATGTCAAACATACGCAATGTGAAGCATAATTAAGCCGAAAAGCATGTTGTTGAGGTGGTTCTTTTTGAGTGGAATGTTTTAACTTCCGCGGTAAGGCAGTGAATCTAGGAATGGCCTCTGTTTATTTATTTTTTTTTGTGATGACTATTTTTGGTCTTTGTGTAACGAATTTGTCAGGGTAGGTGTCCAAGACGCAGCAGTGCAAAGAAAAGTTTAGAAGCTAGATTAAGCTCACTTATGGTGCACGTGACTAACCACTGTGTAGAAGGTTGTTCGAAAGCCGATTAACTTTAATACAAGATTAAAAATTAACCAAGGAGTTTATTTCTGTATCCACAAAGGCTGTTCAACGCTGATATTCTTCAAAAGTTTGGATTAGAGGACGTTAATCCTGAAAAGCAAAAAGAAGCAAAAGAAACATTCATCCATGAGTTAAAAACTGTAACCAAAGTTTACGCTAATCCTGAATTAAGTTAATTGG
>JAEMWC010000185.1:540000-547500 GCA_016490735.1 Pachyseris speciosa | reverse complement strand
ACTTCTATCAAAATGGTCATACTGATGATTATTTGAGAACGCCAAAATGTTATCATTTCTCGTGTATAGCCGTGGATAGCCGACTGTCACCTTTAAGCAAATACCAACTCACAAACCTCTTGATATATTAAAGTCGAGTACAAAGATTGAATGTCTTACACAAACTAGGCTTGACACCTACAGGTTTAGCCTGTCCTGTTGTGCACTCGTGTATTGTTTGCCTTGTTTTCTGAACAATTCCAAGGCCATTTGAAGCAACTAAGACACACAGTGTTTTGAATGTTATTAAGACTTTGTCAATGAAAACAATGAAAACAGGATAGAGAGTTGGTCGGTCCCAGACCTGATCACGTAAACAAAATTCAAAATGGCCGACATGTAAACAAAGGTGAGATGCATAGAATTACGATTAGTTCGGGCCCTTGTAATTAGCTTGGTTCAACAAAATGGGGATTCAAGAACTCGAGGTTGATAATATAACGTTTGACTAAGACTAGGAAACGCCTTTTGGTTTGAGTTTTCGGGATTTTGGAAAAAAATTACGGGTACATATAAACACTATGAAGTCTTCATTTGATCCCGATTTGATCCTCGTGTTTTTTATTATTAATATTTTATTTTACACTCAGTCTGCATTTTACCCCTGGTGGTCTGTAGTCTGCAGTCTGCAGTCTGCAGTCTGCGTTTTACACTGACCGATTAATCAAATTAAATTCGACTTAACCCTTGGCCAAACCCACTCACAAGTAGACGCAAGTTGAAAATTTGGCTCTACTTGCAACTCCGTTTGGTCAGGACTTTCGTACACTTGCGTTGACTTGCGATGACTTGTGCTCACTTTGGTTGAGATCAAATGTGCATGCAAGTCAACACAAGTTTAGACTGCGTGTAGTCTGTAATTTCAGTGATGGATTGCTGGGCAGGCACAAGATGTGCAAACTTGTAAGGACACATGACGCGAGGGGAGTGCCGAAAATTAGAGACTACAGGCAAAGCCAGTGGGTCATAAGTGGGCTGAGTTTGGTCATTCTCTACTCTGCTCTGAGAGCTTTTTCTCCAAGTACTCTGGTTTTCCCCTCTTCCCCAAAACCAACATTTGATTTGATTTGATTCTCCTTTATTTGAATTTCATTTGATTTAGTGTCCCCAATTAGGAAAGCATCTGTGTTCGGCTAGAAAGATTTGAGACTTTAATTAAGTAATTATAATTGTTTTTATTATTGGTGTTCCACTTTGTAACTTGTGTAGCTTACATTAGTATCCAAGTAATTATTGTAGATGTCATAATTATAGAAACTTACATCACTAAAATCACAATAATTGTTTGTTACTTTTTAAAGAGTAACTCCTTACACTTTTTCTTACTTTTCTGTATTTAGTTACTTTTTAGCCAGCAGCTGTTTTTGTTTTTGTTTCCTTAGGTTGCATCTGCTACAACTCTTGTGATCTAGAGTTTATTATAGTAGCACAAATTAATAGAATACAAAATATAGAAAGATCTTTGAAATGATACACTTGATACAACCAAAAAAATAGTACACTGAAATTAAACCTGCTTAAGTTTTGTTAAATTTGCTGACAGAGTAAAATATCCCTAGTAGTTTTTAAATTATGTTTTGCAATTCTTCATTCAGAAAAAAAGGGGAAAATTGTATAATTTGCAATATAATTTACTCTTCATAGGCCACAGTTTGCTTTGAAGGTTCAGCTATGGAGAACAACAGCTTTCAGAAAAATTCTTCACTTCTACTATTTCGAGGTTCACATTCTTTCCTGGCAAAATCCATGCACAATTCCAAGAATTTATTCCAAAAGGGGTTCCAGAAATAGTGGTTTTGATTTTGTTGGCTTGAATGCAACAAATATGTGGAAAATTGCACTCTACATGTTTGCACTTGTTTTCCTTTTCAGAATGTATGATACCTGTTGTGTTTCTGATGTTATCTGATTAGTCACCAATCTCGAACCTCGTGGTCAAATCTCTTGGATGTAGCCAAAGCAGAAACTTAAAAGAGCATTTTCAAGACAAAACTGGAGCAAAAAAGGGAGAAAAAGGATGTGGATAGTCATCTACACTTGATAAAGATGTTAACAGCATACACAACTTATAAGGTGTATACTAGACCCTTTAATGGGCAATTGATATTTAAGGATTTTGAGCACATTTTGTGATGTAATGCTCATTTTTGTCATTTTCGACTTGAAAAATGGCTATGCTATTTCTATGCCAAGTTAAAAAATCAGTAAATTTGATCAAGATACTACAAAAGACTAATGAAAGATATACAAAACTGCATAAACTTGCTTTTGATAATTTTGTCTGAGATAAGTGAAACACATAGAAAGATATTTGAGGACAACCGTCTGCGCATTTCAATTTCACGCCACTGAAGACTTGTTGTCCATAAAATGTAATACAACTGTCATGCTTCTCTTTCAGTGAAGCTTCCAACAATGTTTCCTGAAGAAGGAATCAGTGGTTTATACAAAATTTTGAGATTTGTGTTTCACTGACCACTTGAATTTTACCTCTAACTTTTTGTAGTCCTCACTTTTCTTGGTTTTGTTTTTGTATTACTACAGCAACATTTTCATTGGAATTTTCTGATCAAAGTTGATTTTTACATTTTTCTTTCTCAGGTTTGACTGAATCTTGCTTATTTGGGTATAGTTTCAAAGAACTGTTTTGTGGTCATAACTTAGAAGTCCTATAAGGTAGTTGATTAAACACGGGCAGTTAAAGTCTCAATGTGTTAACACAAATAATAATTTGTTTGGAAAGTTATAGTCACATTGTTTCTCTTTATATTCATATTGTTTGATAATCCTTAAGGCTGTAATATTTAAGGATACAATACATATTAATTATAAGGCAAGCTTTTCAGATGAAATGATTACTTTGAATGTTCTGTAGTTTTGCAGAGTGGTGTTGTACAAATTTCATATAGACATAGCTGCAGGATGCAATATTGACGTGAAACTGTCCTCTTTGCAACTACTTAATTCACCATTGGTAAAAGATTCTCAAACCAATTATTATTGTTATTTCCTTTATGAAGAAGTTTTTTAATGTATACCAAATGGTATTACATGTTAATGTTGTACTTGAGTATTTGTTTTCATCATCATGAGTATCATCTGTGTGTTAAAAATGTCACGGGTACTTGCTAATTGGTTGAAAAATAAGGTAAAAACATGTCAAACTGAAGCTGAAAAATATATGTTCAATATATATTTACCTAGTGGCAGTTTTGCCTTCTTTGGTACTGCAAAAAAGCAATTATTTAGATTAGTTTAGATTATAGTGGGAAATAAATGAACAATTGTACCATCACCACAACTGTGCCACTAATGGATGACAATTACTATTTGATAAGTAAATGTTTGTCATCATTACCTGCTAAAATTTCCTTTCAATTTTCCTTGTACAATTAATGGTTGTCAAACAAATGAAGAATTGCATATAGTAGTCGAGGAGTTGCTATGAGAGTTACTCAACACAGGTCTTTAATTGTGACAGGTGAACAAGAAAACAGCAGAAAAATAAAAGGGAACTGAAATTTTTGTCTAAGATCATTGGCTATTTCTTTAGAGTTTGATCACCACAGACTATTAGCTAAATTATGACCTGATGGTTGGTTGCGAGACCTTGGGAAGCTGCTCTTGTCATACTTTTTTACTTTGGCGTACAGGTTTTTTAATAGGAAAATTGTTAATATTATTCTTAGTTTACCAGCATTTCTTTGTAATTCTTCGAACGTTCCTTCAGTTTGAACTGAAACATCTAGAAGGAATTAACGCCATATACTGTTAAAAAATAGTTAATTTTGGATTTATAAGTGCTAGCAGTGAAATTTAATTTTTTATTTTCTGTGAACTGTTTTGGCTATGTGCCTACTTATTGGATATTAAGTATTGTATACTATAAAGATAAGTATGTACACAATAATAAAAAAGACTACAATGAGGTTTTTAATTGTGACAGGTGAATAGGAGAACAGAAGAGAAAAATGAAAAAGAACTGAAATTTTTAGCTATTTCAACGGTTGATCACAGACTATTAGTTAATAAAATTATGACCTGATGGTTGGTTGCAAAACTTTGGGGACCTGTTCTTGTCATACTTTTTTACTTTGGCATATAGTATTTTTCATAGGAAAATTTTTGATAATATTGTTATTAGTTTACCACCGTTTCTTTGGTCTGTTTAAACTACAACATCTGGAAAGAACACCATATATTGTTAAAAAATAGTTAATTTCGGATTTATAAATAGGAATTAAATTTAATTTTTTTACCTTCTGTGAAGTGTTTTGACTATATGCCTACATATTGGACATTGAGTATTGTATACTATAAAGATAAGTATGTACACAATAATAAAATACTAAAATGTGTATTAAGTGAAGAGCAACTACTTTCTTATAGTAAATTTATATGGTGAATGCAAAGACTGAGAATAAATCTTACTGTGAAAAATATTGCTGAAAAGGATTTATTATACAGTGTAATAATTATCATTACTAGGAATGAAAGAATTAGCTGTTATTTAGGTCTCCCCTACTGTGTTATTAACATTAACCTTTTCACTGCCAAGGGGGACTTTATACATTTTACTCTGCCTAACACCACACAATTTTACTCATCAAAGGGAGGCCCTTTGCTACTGAAACGGTTAAGAACTATCTCTTTAACCCTTTTACTGCTTACAGCTAAGGTGGACTTTATAGATTTTACTTTGGCTAACACCAGACACTTTTACTCATCAAAGGGAACCCCCTTGCTGATGAAAAGGTTAAGGGTGTAGTGAATGTCAATGTTATATTCTATAACTCTTCTGTTACTTACGAGTACAACATTATGTGTTTTCTAATGCATACATTATAACAAAGTGTAATTTTTTAAGTACTAGAGTGAAGTTTACCTTGTTTTTGCTTCTTTCCTTTGCGGAGGAATTTTATTTAATACATGTATTCCCAAACGTTTCTGTCTGCTAGACAACAAAAAGGTTTTTAATTGCAAAATTGTATGTTTATGAATGTCACTTTTTAAGTGTATTCCTTAGTTTACATATAAGGACCGCTTGCAATTGTTGATAATATAATTTCATAATTAAATTATTATTATTGTTCTTTTCTATGAATACCACAGTTCAGAATGGTCACAATTATTAATTAAACTATCTTTTGTTGTTTTTTGTGTATTTCTTTAACCTTTTGACTCCTACACTGGCCAAAACTAGCCGTGCAGAACCACGTGCCTGGTACCAATTGTGACGTCATCAATTTTAACACTCGCAGACAAATTTACCATGTTACATGTGTAGGGAGAAGAGATCTTTCAAACCATGCCCAAATGAGCACAATTCCGTCAAAAAGGCCGGGGAAAACAAAAAAACCAAGTGACGTTGACCCAAACATTTGAGTGAAAATCTTGTTCCACTACCCACCTGCACTTCCTTCCATCTAATCCTAAGATCCTAAAAGTTTTCCCCAAATCTTTTCCCACTGAAATTAAGCCCAGAAAATGCCCAGCAAGAGAGAAAGAAAGTGAGACAGGAAAAGCAAAACAAAAGGGGAGAAGAGGAAGTGAAAGGTACAAGGCGACGGGGCAGTGAAACTTTTCAACCCTCGAAATTTTGCTTTCTGCACATGCCTGAACTTTGAAAGCTCAAATTAAGCATCAGGAAAAGAAGGACGCCAGGAGTTCTACCAGGAAACAGAGATTTAGCCAGTTTTGGTTCTTTTCAGCTAGATTCTGACCAGAAAACGGCTCGACAAGCTTTAAAAGGTGTTTTTTGTGAAAATGTTCAGGAGCAGAATGGTTAATTTGAATAGATGTATTTCATAAAATTATTAGAGGATAATTACAGGTGTTTTATTACTGTGACACTACTGAAAATCTAGAGACATAATGTGCAATCAAGACTGCTATTTAAATAGGAATCATGTTCAACTGCACTAATTTTATGCAAGGCATCTTACATGTAGCTGAGAAAGATTGTACTTTGAGGTATTTAGAAGACATTTTTCATTTAGCATTGAAAATATGCCATTTTTTGTAGTAACTATCTTCAAGTTTATAGCTAAATAATATTTCTGTTCATTGTGAAAAATGGAACTTAGCATCTTAACCAATCTAAAGCAAAGAGAAACTTTTCAGCTACCACTGCAGCATTTATCAATATGTAATCACCTTAGCCTAACATGCTTTGAAGCCGAAACCTGTCCTGAGTAGTCTGGAGTTTTACTTGTAGCCCCTCGAACAAAATAGATGATTAAATTTCCACAAATAGATCATAACTGGAATGTCTCAGAGACCAGGCCTGTTGTATCAGTCACAACCTTTATCTAATTGCCCTACATTGGTCTGGAGAGTAAAGTTTAATTTCTTTCAAATTGTCATATCTTGAAGAAATGAGTTTATTCAATCTTATATATACATGCCGGTCACATAGTTATATCCGATAAAGATGATATTTTCAAAGCATTATAATATTACAGATAAACATACTACCGGTATGTGTTTGATGATTCATCCTTCTCAAACTGAAAACAAAAATAGTAGTTAACAGATCAGATACATACAGACATACATACTTTATTTAACATGAAGACACTTAGCTTTGGCTAGTTTCCAGGTGTTCCACAACAAAATGGTATAACTGACATATACAATAATCAATGTAATAGTCACTATAAAAGCTAAAAACCAAGATATACAATAATCAATACATGATTAATATTAAAATATAAAATTATAAAAATTACAACCTAAGACCTACAATAATAATACTTAATACTGTTAAAATTAACTCTAAGAACTTTATGCTTATTACTCGGGCCCACAGGGGACCAACGTATAAATCATGTCAGATTTCAGTCTCTTTTTATCTTTTTTTTATTTGCCTGTGCAGCAAAATGCACAATACAAATTACATGATGGTTGATTGGCCAATGCACAATAGAAGGCACGTGGCGGTGTTTTCATTGGTTAAACCCAACCGTGAAGTTCAAAGTGCAAAACATTACATCATCAAGAGCATTCAGCTAAGTGACTCGGAAGTATCACAAATTTGCATACTAATAAGCTTGACTGTGTAATCTGAAACCTTCACTGCCTGACCCAAGGTTATACAATCCACCTCAACTAACCTTAGCACATTTTCCTGCACATATCTTTGTAAAGTTGTCAAGATTTTAAGGTAATTCCCCTGAAAAGAATGTACTATTAAGATTTTTTTCAGACTTGGCACAATTGATAGTCATGCATAGGACATTGAAAAAATGCAATAAAAAGATGGGGTCACTGTGCTTGTTTTAGCCCTGCATACTCGTTGTTGTAAGTGTTTTTACGGAGTTGTGCGAGAAATGTTCGAAGCATGAACAACTGAAGAAAGCTGTTATTATGTAGCAAAAACTATGAATAGTAGTGAAAACTAGAGCCTAATTGTTTTTCTGGGCTACATTCTTTTAGTATTGTGATTTCAAATTGCCTGAT
>JAEMWC010000185.1:527500-535000 GCA_016490735.1 Pachyseris speciosa | reverse complement strand
AAAGAACAGGCGTAATGTGATCATGCTTTGTTGTAAGTGTGACAAGGCGCGCCGCGGCATTCTGGACGTGTTGTAACTTTTTTATAGTGTAGGCTGGTAGGCCATACAAAAGAGAATTACAGTAATCCAACTTCGAAGTTACAAACATATGAACCAGCAATTCAGTAGTAGTCGCTGAAAGAAACTCCCTGATATAGCTGATATTTCGCAGATGATAAAACGAAGATTTGCAAATGTTAGTAACATGATCATTAAAGCAAAAATGGCTATCGAAGATAGTGCCGATATTTCTCGCCTTTTGCACGGAGTTAATAGTTTCACCAGCAACTGAAATTTCGTGAAGGAGTGGTCTTGGAAGATGTTTTAGCGGAGATCACCAATAATTCAGTCTTGTCTTTATTTAATTTAAGGCGATTAACCATCATCCAATGATTAATTTCATTCACACAGCTCTCGATGTTAGACACCGCTAGATCCCTATCACCCAGTACAGTTGGTTGAAAAGACAAGTATAGCTGTGAGTCGTCAGCATAAAAGTGATAGCTCAAGTTAAATTTCTTTACGATGTCTGAAAGCGGCGAAGTATAAAGCAAATACAAAATGGGTCCCAAGACAGAACCTTGTGGCACTCCACATTCAAGGTCATGTTTCGTAGAGGTACCACCCTCGACGGAGACATATTGCATGCGATTCGATAAATAAGATTGCAACCATAATAGAGGCTTTCCAGCTATCCCAAATCGTACACGCAAACGAGAAAGGAGAATGGCATGATCGACTGTATCGAAGGCAGCAGAAAGGTCTAACAGGAGTAAAATTACAGTTCGACGATTATCAATGGCAGAAAGGATATCATTGTGCACACGGATGAGTGCAGTTTCGGTACTGTGATATTGCTTGTACGCTGACTGAAATGTCTCATTTAACCCATATTCATTAATGTAAGAGATAAGTTGATTAGCTACCAATTTTTCAATTGCTTTGCTGATAAATGAAAGATTAGACACCGGGCGATAATTGGAGAACTGTGTATGATCCAAAGAAGGTTTCTTAAGGAGTGGGCGTAACATGGCAACCTTGAGTTGCGAAGGCATCTGACCAGATTCCAGTGAGATGTTTATTATTTTGGAAATGAAATGCAACAGAACACCAAGTGCATTTCTTGTAACATAACCAGGAAGAGGATCCAGAGCACATGACTTAGCAGCCAGCTTAACGATACACGTATGAACTTCGTCCGCTGTTACCGTTTTGAAATTATCAAAAGAATATGGACAGGCATTGTCAACAACAGGAACTGTATCCCGATGAGAGTGAGCAGCAGTCATTATATGACTCCGTATGAGAAGTATGAGAAGTATGAGAAGTATGAGAAGTATTTATCATAATAAAGTTGTTTACTAACATTTAGAATATGTTTTAGTTTATTCCTGTAAATTTTATATCTAAAGTGATCAATTTGAGATTTATTTCCTACATAACAGTTAAATAACTTATTTTTTGTTTTAATGGACTTTCGAATACCATGCGAAATCCAAGGTTTAGACTGAAATTTAGCTTCTTTTTTACTTAGCTTCTTAAGAGGAGCATGTCTATCTATTGTCGTAGTAATTACAGAGTAGAAAGAATCAAATATCTGGTTGATATCATTCTCCTGAAACATATTTTCCCATTCAATAGCCTGGACATCAAGTAAGAGGTCTTCCTGAACAAGATTGGAGTAATCGCGTTTGTATCTGTTCCCATTGTTTGATGTCCAAGATAGAGTATTAAGGAACAAAAAAATTTGGTAAATGATCTGTAAGGTCACAGACCAGGTTACCATTAATAGAAAAGAATTCATTAGAATTAAAAAATATTATCTATTAAAGTTGCTGTGTGATCAGTAATTCTTGTAGGCTGTAGAATATTTGGTAGGAAATCATAGGAAACTATAGTATTTATAAACTCCTCAGTTAACTGGCAGTCTTCAAAGTTTAAGAGATTAAGTCACCCATAAATAAACATAGCTTTTTTTCTTTTGAAATGTTGTCTAATGTTGAATAAAGATACTTGGTAAACTCCTCAGGCTTTCCACTTGGGTGCCTATATAGGATACCACATACTAAATTTTTATAAGGATGACGATTAATCTCAATCCATAGCGATTCAAACTCTTTGGTAATTAAACAAAGGTCTTCTCGAATATTAAATGGAATCCCTTCTTTGACATAGAGACCCACACCACCAGCATTAGTTAAGGTTGGCTTTGAAATAAAGTCATATCCATTGATAGTAATGTTGCTGGTTGGATCACAACTGTCTTTTATCTTTGTCTCAGAGAGGCCAATAACATCAAAAGCATGTTGAAGTTCTGATAGCAGCAAAGTCATACCCTCATGATTAGCAGAAAGACTTCTAATGTTGAAATGAATAGTAGAAAAAGAGAGAGTATGTTTGCTCTGATTAAGATTCTCATTATTAAGAAAATCTTCTAACGTGTAATATTTAAAGTCAGTCTGCTGCATAAAATTATTTTCCACATCATGATGATTGAGACTGGATATCTTATCAAGCTTAGATAATAGTTCAAAGCGTGGTAAGTTATCTATGTGTGTAAACGTCATAATATATAATAAAGAAGTGTAACATAAATAGGTAACTTAAACAGCGCATAATAAGCAATAATGAGCTATCTTATAGACAGGCTTTAGAAGTGTTTAATATACCTACCTTGTATGACAGGAGAGAGGCAATTGGTAATTTAATGTTCCAAGAGATAAGTAATAACAATAATCACAAGCTTTATTCACTACTTCCACCACCTTACCTCGGCACTGTGCGAACACGGAAAAATCGCAATTTCCAAGTCCCACGTTTTAAGACCAATCGTTTTAGAGACAGTTTTGTTATAAGCCATTGTCGATAGCGCGTCCTTTTATCAGTTTATCTTTTTAGTTGTATCTTAATTGTAATTTAGTGGTTACATAATGATAAGTTTTATTATTGTCAAATTCTTACCAATTAATTTTCTTAATCACTAACATATATAGTTGTAATTTACATTTTACAATTGTAAAATATTATCGTAATTCAGCTCTCGGGCTGCAAGGGTATTTTAATAAACTATCTATCTATCTATCTATCTATCTATCTACCTAACTTAGCCATTTGGGTTAACTGGGAATGAATGAACTCCACCATCTTGCTTCAGGATATCCAGGTCAGACTTCTTCTGTATAGCAACAACAGGACTTTCTGAATCTTTCCGAAGATAAGTACGACCATAATAACTCCAGATAAACTTGTACTTTAGATCCTTCTTAACTTTCAGACTTTCCTTGAAAAGATGCTTATTGGCTTGGGTAAGGTTTTCTGAGATGTAAATTTTATTTTCCGAATATCTAGCAAGATCCAAGTCTCTTGTCGATTTATCTCGTAAGAGTTTTCTTCCTTTATGAAAGTGATCCCTCGTCTCCCTCCGTACAAACTTTACTATAATATTAGGGGCTCTTGAGCTAGTGTTCGAAGAAGCTTGGGGTCCTTCTCTTACTGCAGCATTGTAAGATCCTTTAGGTAATCGATGACTCACTGATATATCATTTTTTCGTTAAATCTAATCCAATTAAAGAACCAACTTTTATCACAATGTTGTCCGTATTTTCATCTTTCACCTCGGGTATACCAGAAATTTCTATGCATTCTCGGCGGGAATATTGTTCCAAATTGTTCAAGCAGGTTTCACAAGATTGCAATCTCCTGGACAGAGTAGCGTTTTCAGCTACTAGACTCGCATTTCTTGCTTCGAGCAGGTCAAGCTTTGTTTGTAGAGCGGTGTAATTGTCATTCATTTGCTTAACAAAGTCATCCAACTTCGCTTGAATTGGTTGAAACTTGCTGTCGAGGAGCAATTCAAATTCCTTAATTGTTGGCATTTCGTTTTCAAAACATAAATGAATCGTAAAAAACACTACAAAAGGGAACCGAAGAGCTACCAGCATGTATATAGCTCCTGAAACACTAGAAGAAATGTACATTTAGGTTGAAGATATCGAAAATTCACAGAGAGCAAAAAATGGACACCCGCCATCTTTGCTGACCGCTGACCGCCGATGGATGTGTCATGGTAATTATGTAAATTCCACCAGTCACACAGGCAGCTACTATGTCTTATAAGTTGTCTGCAAACATGACAAGTTTCTACATGTACCAGGCAGCCAAAAACAAAATGACTACTTTCCTTCGTCTATATTTCAAAGAAATGTTCCTAAACTGTTTGTGATTTCCTACCTTGTAGAGCCCAAACAAAACACACAATTCAAAAAGGTAAGAGATTATCCTGTTTTTGTAGTTAGTGTTAAACATGATTGTTCTTTCTCCACATGAGAAATGAAAAAAAAAAGGATTGGCTAAATGGTTCATGGGTTTCGGTTCAAAATTTTTCCTTACAAAATTCTAGAACCATACTATCAATTTTGGGCATTCTTAAGTCAAATTCTCCAAACGACTCAGGAGAACTGCCTGAAATGTTGATCTGAATACATGGTATAAACCTCTCTTTGTACTTACTCCACATTTCATACTGAGTACATGCTGCTGAGTGCACATTTTGTACTTAAGGGTAGTCTGTATTTTATACCTTGTCTATAGTCCGTCTCTAATAGTTTATTCATATTTTAGACCGAATCCTTTATGCCCAGTCCATAGTTCCAATCCATGCGAAGTCCGCAGTCCACAGTCCACAGTCCAAATTGTTGTACTGTCTTTCAAATGATTGGCTCTGTTCAAATCTGGTTAGCCCGTGAAACTCCAAGCTGCTTTATTTTTCTAACCCGGACGCAACGAGAAATGTTTACACTTTCAAATTACCCTGATTTTCTCCTTAAGTAGCTATGGACACTCACAATTACTAGCCACGTGGAAGTGAATGTCGTTACGCAGTGCAGTGGAAATAGACAGTTTACCCGTATCTGTCTGTGACAACTACATAGCAGATTTAATTCCTTCCTACCATTTAATTATAAACAAAGAAACAGAAAGTGGCCATGTGGAAGATAACACAGGTGTAAAATTGAACCTCAGCTTTACTCAACGAAAGACACAGAAACTCTTCGAGGGGAGCTATTACTTTTCGCTTCATTGCACGTATGTTTGTAACCTATTATCCAACTTACATGTGGACCGTACAATTCAGCTACTGTCCCGAATTTATACAATGATTTTGATCGGGTTTAGTTTTAATAGTTTTTCTCTATCAATTTATGTTCTGTTTCTTTCTACTTGAATACAATACACGTTTCTTTTCTTTTGGCTGCCGCACACGTGAGGAAAGAGCTGAGCCTCACGAGGCATTTTGCTCAGCTCTTTCCTCACGTGTAACTCATTTAGCCCGGATGAAGTACCGATGGATTCAACCGCCATCATTCTTGCAAAATTTTAGGCCACTCTCGCGGTCTCCTCACTTTATTTTAATTTGTTTTATGGGAACTCCCATAACTTTTCATTCAAAAACGCGACATTTTCATGTTACAATGGGCGTTTTCCATTTACCAAAAAATTCTGGAAATTTCGATGGGAAATGACCATCGGTGAAGAACGTGTTCCATTTGACAGACGTTCCATTCATTCCCAGGCTCCACACTTTTCTGCGAAACTTCCAAATGGTAACAAAGATGTCTTAAGCAAAACTGTAGAGTTGTCTATGTAAGAAGGTCTTTTAAATTGAGAAGACGATGATGACACTCCCATCCTCGCAGTGGTTGCAGCTTATATGAGGTGCAATCATCGCCGAAACGAAGGGTTTTTCAAAAATATATTGCCACGATATTTCATCAATGAATCTTTACAAGCCACTTCAGGGTGACTCAAGGGGGACCCTTGAATCTTAGTGCAGAGAAATGAAGCCACTGGAAGATTCCTGAGCGATACTCTTGGTGGTTGTATGGCAAAGCCGCACTTAAAATGCCTACTGTGAAAGGAAAATAACGAAAGACCTTGTTTAATTTCAGATGCAAAGTATTACGCGGGAAACAATCGGAATAAGCTTACTCAAAGAACCCTCGGGCAAAATTTAATGTTTTCTTCAATAAATTCTGCTTACCATTGGCATACATCACACAATTGTGATTCATTAACGTTTGAAGATCGGGTGCTAGTCCATGACACATGGGGCATTCGTATAAACTATTCGAGGCGACCGAAGAAGGAGCCGCCATCTTACCAAAGATATGGCCGTGAAAGACCTGGAACTGGTGAAACCTTGTGAATCTCGTAAATGGAACACGCATTTTACATCGGAAAGTTTCCAACGGGAAAACAGGACTACCTTTTCAGAAGTTCCGTTTATTTCGGAAATTTTCCATTGGAACGAACCAAAAACATGTGTTCCATTTACATCCCAATCGGAATTTCCAGAATCTCTTGGTAAATGGAAAACGCCCAATACCTCATTCTCATTGGGGTTCATTTACGCTTTCGTGCGTGTCTGATCGAAATCAGCTTGATAAGCTTACTTTGTTTATTGTACCAATATATAAACACCTAACCTTATAAAAAGGAATTAGCCACTGTATTTTTGCTGTTTTTCTTAACTTTGAGTTCTTATGAGCTTTTCAATAATGTGTGGTTTTATGTACTCGAGCTCTAATTAATTTAGCACGTTTCTTGTAAACACCTGATTAAGTTTCTGTCGTATTGTTATTTGTTTTCAAATCTATTTTTCTTTTAAAGTTTTAAAGTTGCAGACTAGATCAGTACACGATATGCTTATGTCTTGAGACTCATATTGTTTGCAAAAGTACACTCCAGTGTCCACAGCCGAGGATGAGCTTACTTCGTGTAAATGGGAAATTAAAATGCTCTTCTTTTCACAGTTTTTGAGGAACAAATGAATTTCTACTTACCTCTTTCCTAATACCTCTCAAAGACCTAGAATGAAGGAATAAACATAAGCTTAACTTAAGCTTATCATGATTGTACAGTGTTGAAATCTTCTGAAAATCAGAGTTTTTAACCACTTATGAAATACACTCAACTTATTTAGAAAAAAATTCAATAGAAAAGCTCCGAACTAGTAAACTTAAAGTTGACCTACGTTTCCCTGGCGTCTATGCAATTTATTTTCCCAAAAAAGACAAAATCAATCATCAAGGTTAAACGACTTCGGCTGACGCAACAAGAAAATCAGTGGTTCAATTTACAATTTCATTCAATTTGCAAGAAGAGAATAATGACGCATTTTTGTGGGACTTCTCCGCAATAGGATACTCGGAATAGATGGTACTCGTGTCATTTTTTGGGACACATTCCGTTTTCGAATGAATGAAATATTCTCTTCATTCTCCTCCGGATTCTTTTTTTTTTTGGAAAAACATATTTCACTGGTTATTGTCACATTCTTAAACCGGAAAAGGAATTAGCACAATACTCCCAAAAACTTAATGAGCACTTAGGTTTCCTAATTCGCTCACTACTCTGACTACTGGGCCTCACTGCAATTATATATGCCTGCCCATGGGACAA
>JAEMWC010000185.1:505000-520000 GCA_016490735.1 Pachyseris speciosa | reverse complement strand
CTCCTGATCAGCAGGATGAATAAGACAACGACTCAGGGAGCGATATGGATAATGACGATGATGACCCCTACCTACACACAAAAACGTTCACCAAGTCTCGTTGGGCCATTCCCGCACATTTTAGCCTATGCGCTGTATTTGTAGAGTTTGCAAGAAGATCATGTAAAATCAAGAACAAATCGAACAAATTAGGCCGCAAGTCACAGATGACGATGGGAACTTATTTTCACTACTGCTTAAGTAGTGTTCATAACACAATGATCAGTCATATATTTAATCATTAATCCGCAGTTTAGATATATCATTTTCATATATTTATCCTCATATATTGACCACTCACAGGTATATTACAAACCAGCAAAACGACCAGCTCCCAGATGGCTTGTTAGCTCAGTTGGTAGAGTGCTGCACTGGTATCGCAGAGGTCCTTGGTTCAAATCCCATACAAGCCTGATTTTTTTTTCAGGCTTTATTTTCACTACTGCTTAAGCATTGTTCATAACTGCGATGATCAGTCATATTTAGTTGAACTAATTAATGTGAGAATGAATGGGTCATGACGTAGTTCAGACATGGGCTGCTACCCCTTCCCATTCACCTTAGCGTTAACTATAAATTATGTGGCTCTTAATTACTAGTAACATGGGTAGGCAACTTAGGTCAGTCATGGCCTGCTAAGTCGCTGCTTCATTTTGGCATAATTTGCCCTTTAGTCATTTCTTGTTTTCTGGAGTCCATTTTGACAGTCTGCATCCAGGATGAACTGAGTCAGACATTTGGCTGTCAGTTCATCCTCGGCTTTCATTCGTATAACTTAAGTGGCACGGTCATTCTGTAGAGTCAGGCAGTGAGCAGCACAATACCTTCTTGCTGTTACGTTGTCTTTAATTTTTGCTAAATTAACATAGTGTATTCCTTATATATCCCTAGACTGATATCATTGTTTGTATATTTCTCGGGCTGTGCCCTCTACTGCTTATATCATTTATACCGCTGTAACATTTAGATGTTGAACAAAACGATGGTCAGTCATGGGCTCGCATCGTTACCGTTCTACCAGTGTAATTTGTCACCGGTTCCATGGGTGGGTGGATGGATGGATGGATGGATGGATAGATAGATAGGTAGGTAGGTAGATAGGTAGATAGAAAACTTTATTTCATCACGGTAGTTTTGTTCACAAATTTACAATTCTTGTTCTTCACAAAAGCTGTGCAACTAGGTAAGAAAAGGTAAAATACATTATTTACAGCTAAAATACAATTAATGTTTAATTTATACAATATTAAAAAGTGGCTAGTTTAGATATTTCTTCGCCTTTCTCTTTCTTAGCTATTTTCTTAGCTTTTTCGTTTGATTTCACTTCTCTGGCTTTTTCATTTTCCTTCTCTTCTCCTCATTTTTCCGTTTTTGTTTTTTTGTTTTTTGCGTTTTTCAGCTTTTTCCTTTGTTTTCTCCTTTTCTGGTTTTTCCGGGATTGCTGTTTCTTTCTCGTTTTCCTTTGCTTTGACATTTGCTTCTTTCCCTCTTTCCACCGTGGTGGCCTCCTTCACCTGTTGGCTAAAAGGCTTCTTCATTAGCTGATTCAGGAGCCAGTAGAACTGGGATCCCACCTGAAACTGAAAGATTCAACACAATTTAGTATAAAACACATGACAACTACATGTCAGACTATTCATTAGTAGGTCATTGATATGTAGTTGCTGTGTGTAGTATAGTGTTTTGGGTGCATTTCAGCGGTATTTGCTGTTGACCAAAAGTGCCCATTTCAAAGCAGTGATCATTAACATAATTAAGATAATATCATGTCGTGGGAGAAACAACTCAGTGAGAATTGCCTCACTGAATATCTAATTGAGTAATATGATTATTAAATTAGATATCCACTGACACAATTTTCACTCTCTTGTTTCTCCCACAACATAAGGAAATTATTTGAAGCATTAATGAATCATTGCTTTGACATGGTGAAGTGCAGTGTTATTTCAACAGCTAGATGGTGTGCTGAGTGGTTTTGTCAGGCATGTTTATTCTAGGAGAGCTAGAGGGCAGGCTGGAGAGCTGGAGGGCAGGTTGTAATCCCTATCAGAATATGCAATAATGCAACAGTGATTTTCGGTGATAATGATGATTTTGTATGTATGGTATTCTCACCTGCACTTCATGGAGTAAAGCGTTCTCGTTGTTGTGTTACTAAATCGATATTTTGCCTGCATGACGAGGAGTGCTGTATCATTTGCAACAGGTTGAGATTGAATAGAATATAACAGTCTTTCACACATGTATACATGTATGTGACAATGATAATGTCCAAATTTCACAAACAGGTTTTTCCACTGCATGACATTAGAGAATGATAACAGTGAGTAATAAGTAAGTAAGAAAAAATTACAGTAAGTACATTACAACAGTGACAATACTATATAGCACTAATTAGATATTACACATAAATTAGATACATATAAATTAGATAATATATAGCTTATCAATATCTTTATCTTTTGTCATTACTTCTTATTAGTTTACTATTTGTAATTAGTTTCACGTTCACGTTTAAACGAGCTTTCAGCTCCTAGGTGACACGTGGGTAAATAAATTATTAAATTATTATTAATTATTATATACAGAACAATGCCCATTAGGTAGGCAATGAACAGAACTAAAGGTGGCTTTTATAGTGCATAAGATCAGGCAACATGAATTCTTACCTTCTGTGCTTGACTGTCTGATATAGGTCGCCCTTGCAACTTTCTCTTCCCCATCCATGACAAGTACTTCTTCTCTGTCAATGGACAGCCTCTTGACTATACGGTAATATGTGTATATTTCAGAAAATGTTGTTTACCTATAAAACGAGAACAATAGATTGGAGGAATATTCCATGTTATCTCCAGCTCTAACTTTTCCTTGCTGTATGACTACATGAAAGGACATACAGGTTATGCGAATAAAAGAAATGGTCATCAAAGATGAATTATATCTTGCTTGTTAAACATCTTCTCTCAACTTGTATCATGAGAAGTAACTGAAGACCAGTAAAAAGAAACCGCAGGTTTATTGGGGCTTAATGTAATAGGTTTACTACGAAGTGGTTAAAGCAAAAGCTGCAATTTTTACCCAGTGGTGAACAGCTCCTTAAAGCCATCATCGTCCTCATCACTTTCATAATTCGCAGGCAAGAGAACTGGAGTTACTCTCATAGCCTTACCGCCCTTTGGATATTTTTTTCCTTTCAACAACGTCTGTTGTTGTCATGTTAGGTTATTGGGCCAGGCTTAGTGGCACCCGTTGCCTGATCGTGAACTTGAATTTCTTGAGCTTGAGTGGAAAGAAGAATAAAATGTTGTCCTTGTTAGATAATTAACAATGCAACGTATATTGAAGTATCTATGTCAAACTCTCTATATATGTCTAGTGGTCAGTTTGTCATTGCCAGCTATATATGGTAGGCAGGTGCATGTGTTGCGGATTTATTGTTGGGAATAAGAAATTGGCACAGGACGAAAACGTGAAAACTTGTGTCATTTAATTACATTTGCAGCTCTTGACTGATACTGGGTGTTATTTACTTGATTTCTCTGATTCCGTAGACTTTCGGCCAACCTCATGCGTATTTCCTTGGAATGGCCACAGAGTTGAGGAAGGGAATGAGTTACCTTGAATTTAACAGGAAAATACAATTGCGTTAGTTTCTCGGCCATTGTTGCAGTTTTGTGTAGACACCTATACACTCAATAAAAATCTACCCTAAAAACTAAACTAGTAAAACTACACATGAATGATGTAAATGCTACATAGAAACTATATTATCTTGTGTTTAAAAATCAGTCTATTTACATAAAATGTCATAAATCGTTCGGTATTAACCTTGGGGAGGGCACACTGTTTTGTACGCAGATTATATTTATTCTCCTTTGTTGGTGGAAAATTCGAGCCTAGTGGATGGTTATCCACAGAGGTAATAACCTTTAAATTCTTGCAGTCCTGTCTGTATAAAAGATCCTTAATAGAAACGTGAGAAGAAACAAGGCGGTGCTTGTGGCAGTGATCTAAAAAAGATTGTCTAATATTTAAATCTGATTCTGATGCTCCATACACAGAAAGGCAATATGTAAAATTCGTTAAAACTAAGGACTTAAATAAATGGTCTATCTCTACTTGAGAGTATTGCTCCTTTCTAAGAGACCTTAAAACATGCAAACATCTGTTTGCTTTCACTAATTTCAGTCTTACATGTTCACTGAACTTGGAATTACTTTGAAGGGTAACACCTAGTAACAACAGACTGTTACACTGTGGAATATTTCAAATTTGCTCATATTGCGTGTTATTGTTCTTCTTCCTAACAACGAGTTCCTTGCATTTGCTAAGGTTACAGTTCATGGTATTCTCTCTAGACCAATTTAAAAATAGTTCTACTAAATGGTCAGATGGATCAAAATTACTGGTCACAGGAGCTATGATAGTGGAGTCGTCTGCATATTTAAAAAGAGAAGGAACGTCGTTATGAAAAATATTTAAATCATTAATAAAAACATTAAAGAGGTACGGGCCACTAACACTTCCTTGAGTCGTTCCCTTGTTGACTGCCAGCCAGGTACGAACATGGTTACCCGATGAAACATGCTGTTGTCGTTCATTCAAAAAACTGTGGTACCAGTCACGATACGTCCTTGTGGTATGGTATAACTGCCATGACAAGTGTTACATTTCAAAATACATGCATGCGTACGAGACTTAGAGTTACTATGTTGTTATATCGTAGTTAACATTTTCGTACCATAGGAAACTCCTAGCACATGAGCTTCAGTAACAATGTGCAATTTACGTGTATACATAACAAAGCTTGTTACACGGGCAGAATAAAGCTCAGATGTTAAGGCGGACATCTCATTTTTTCATGACCTTGAACATCATTTTGTAATAATCGAATACATGGTACCGAATACTACACAAAGTAATACATGGTTAGCCATCTATGCTGACAAATGTGCGCATTCGAGTTAAGAATGATCATTTTTTTACTTTCAATTTTCAATCAATCCTTTATATTTTCCACCCATCATGATTTTAAATTGGTACTCTGAATATATAGCCTGTTACACAACTGTAATATGCAGTGTCTTACCTGATTCAAAAACTTTTCTACAGTCTTGGACTTATAGAGGAAATGTTAGGGGCAGTTTCCCAAAATCCGCATCTTGCAGCAGATCGTCTCATCACATACTATAGACCATAAAATTAATTTAAAAAGTCAACAGCTGATTCTAATTTATTTAAGGAACTATACTGCAAGAATAAACAAGTATTGCACCTAACTGTATGTCGCAAAACAGTGATAGGCTTACATGTTAATTATATTATAACCTGTTACGGTCTCAATAGGCCCTTTCACACAAATTCGCCACATTTCAGTTTGAACTCGGAAATATGTTAAGCAAATTAGGTTTTTCGTACTATAATCCGTAACAAATAACTTCTGCACAAATACATTTCTGACATTTTCATACTTAAATGACTGAATTATGTATATGACAAATAATTGTTTGTGTAGTATTTGATCAGCCAGATTTGAGAAATTCAAGCTAAAATAGCCGTTTACTGTACTTAAAATGACAGTTATGTTTCTTTGAATACTAAAAGATTCCATTTTTTTTTTAGTATTTTTTAATTAAAGCATTTCTTTCGTTAACATACAAAATAAAAATTAAGAAAGAAAAAAAAAACACGCGCACACACACACACACATATATAGTACAAACAAAAAATACAAAGCTAAACAAAGCTATTACAGTAATACAGTTACTTAGTATGTAAATTACAATGACATCACTTTAATTAATCATAACATCACTTATTCGTAAAAACGCTTATTAACTTTTCCCACTTTCTAAAATGATTGTTTAATTTGTCTCTTTTCCTGGCAATTTGGAGTTCGATGTTGTAAATACGCCTTGTCCTGGCTATAAAACCTTGAAGAGAAGGTATACCATTCTGGTATTTCCGAGAGTAAATATAAAACTTACCCAGAAGCAAAATATGGTTAAACAGGAGAAAATCTTCTGCAATATCGAACTTACCAAAAATGACGTCCTCCTCTTTAAGGTTATCAACAGAGATGTTATTATCGCGTAACCAGGACAAGACATGTTTCCAAAAACTAGATGATACTCTACAGGAAAAGAGTAAATGCTCTACGGATTCAACCTCTGTTTGGCAGAAAGCACAGGACGCCGACTCAGCCATGCCGAAACGAAACAGTTTTTCATTTGTAAAGACAATACGGTTCAAAATTTTAAATTGAAATTCTCTAAGTTTAGATTCTAATGTTGTGCGAAAAGATAGCGAATAAACACTTTTCCAATCAATATCAATGTTTGAATACTTTGCAGCTAACTTTACTTTAGCAGTAGGCGTTGTTTCTTTTTTCTCCAGGAAAAGCCGGTAGATTTGCTTTGAGGAAGCATCAAGAATTGGAACCAAATTGTTACTTATTAGGATAGCCGGTGAATCCGGAAGTGGATCAATCACTGGTGCAGTAGTTGCCCTTTTAATTGTCAAGCGCCAACTGGCAGGCATAGAGTTAATAATACCCATAATGAAGAAAATTTGCTCAGGATTGAGATTTTCTTTAGTTGAAAATAAATCGCAAATTTTTAAAAACCCTAAATCTGCAATATCTCTACGATACACAGATTTCTTATTAATGCAGAGAAGCTTGTTATTCCAAATAACTTCATTTGCAATTTCATGTAGCGAGCTGGGTGTTTTTGCGTTTACTTCTGACCACGCATCGAGACATTGCTTGTAGAAACTTGGTAGATAAATTTTTAATTTAGAAGTATCAAAATTACAATGCAATATGAGCTTCCCACCAACGGGGATAAGAATCTCATTTAAAAAAGCTTTCCACGGAAAGATTCCATTTGCCTTTTAATTATTACAAACACATTTAGTAGGACATAATTGCTAACAAAACCTCGAGACTTCTGAGGCAAAGAGCGCCGGTTCGTCTGATCACGTTGCCTGATATACAACTGATTTGCACCATTTTTGTCCCAAGTCAAAGTAGGAAATTCGCATGCAAGGGCTTATTATGAAGGTTAAACAATTTCGAACTGACTACAAAAGAGAACATAAATTGTTTTCAGTTACCGCTGTCAGGAAAGACTATGATGTGAGACCTTTTAATAGAAGACAGTTCACAGGCTGTCGGTGCTGATGTAAAAATTCACTCGGTTTCTGGCTCCACCACACTTAGTGATAGCAGTGATTAGGTTCCAGAATACCTTCATGAATTAACAGAAGAGGAGGAGTTGTACTCGACAGGTGAAGCCAAAATGCCGCTCTTTAAAGGAAGTCCTGTTACTGTGCTCCAGGGGTTATGTGGGGACCTTGCTTGGTTCACTGAGCAACCTGGAACCAGGAAAAGCGCTCTGTCTGATCTTTTGAGCCTTCACCATGAACAGATCTTACTTGAAGGCAACTCTCTCCCTAGCTTGTACGATCAAGCTTATTCTTTTAGTAAGCCATTTATTTAGCATTTGTTGTTTAAGACGTTTGTCCAAATTACTGCTTTCTTTCCATAGAGCTGATTGTTATGACTACTCTAACTTAAGAAATTGTCTGAATTGCAACGGTGTGCGATTTACTTCTCAAAGAACATCAGCGTACAAGTTTTAGTATTATCATCTTGAGCTCATATTCAATGTGGTCACTTTACTTAACAAATAAAGAAGCCTCGCCTGTGATCTGTTCTGTCGTAAAGCACGCAGGAAGTGGATAGAGCACGAAAGACGTGTAGGGGAAACACGAGATGTAATCGAGTGTTTTCCCTACTTCTTGAGTGCTCTATCAGCTTCCTAAGTGCTTTACAACAGAAAAGATCAGAGGCGAGGTTTCTTTATTTGTTTTATAATAAAGAGTTTCTTAATTTTCGCGCGCATTTGGCTGAAATTCTCAGAAAACTTTGTTTTCCAAATCGTACGAGTGGCGTCAGCCTTACATTCTCTGTACATCTCCACGCTGATAAGGTACGTTATAACAGACCAATCACAATCCTTGTTAGAATGGTTCAAAACATTTTATTGGTTGAAACAGACCAAAGCTGTCAAAATGTCAAACCATCAAAGTTCAAAAAAACCATCAAAGTGCGAGTAATTTTTTGGCCTAAAATTGGGATCAAAAAGCAAATTGTTCAGTAAAATCCAGCTGAAATTCGCTAAAAAAAAAAAAGGCCGTAAAGATCAAGAGCTAGTTTTAAAAGATACTCAGGAAGATAAATTTTCGAGTGATAAATGGAAAAGCAAAAGAGGTTTCTCTTGAAAAGCTTAAAACTTGGATCGACTTCGATGGAGCCCGGCGTAGCTGAATTGTGTGGTTGAAAAAGAAAATGATTCAACACCTCAAGGGCTTTTACTTTACCATGGCATCTTGCAGCTCACCAAAAAGGTTCACAGAACAGTTTACTATTAATGAGAGGAACGAGTAGCTCAAACTTGGTGGAAACGGTTGGGACAAAACGTTTGTTATGTTTACGGAGGCCTGTTTTTAAGCGGATATGTATTTTCAAGTGGTGGAAACCACAGTCTACAGCACAGGTAAATTAAATAAATGGAAGCTTTGAACATTTGGTTTAATCTTTGTTACTTTTGTTCAGGACTGAAACTCGTATTTATCCCTGGACTGGATGTAAATAATCATCTATACTCGTTTTGGATGCAAATTAAAAAGTAGTTGAATTGTTTGTTTGTTTGTTTGTTTGTTTGGCTTGGAAGGAAAGTGTTTTTACTTCGCTTGGCTGACTGTTTTTCGACGTGCCTCGGCATTGTTAAGAAAATTTTACCCTTCTGTTTTTAACACGTAATTGGAACGAGTCCTCGTAAAATTAAGGGTTAATATCACTTGTGTTTCCAGAAGTTGCTGAAATTGCCCTTGTCGCTGTGCGACTCACAGAAGCATCTTCCAAATCCATTGAGGCTAACAGCTCGTTTTCATACTTGATTTCTGGGTCGTATAAGACGTCTCACTCAAAATAAAAACAGGGGAAAAAATTCAGAAATTGGTCGGCCAGTTTTCATTTTGGCTGACCGTGCATCTGTACTCTGATAAAGTACGCTGTTTTAATAATAATAATAATAATAATAATAATAATAATAATAATAATAATAATTAATAATATTTATAGTGCGCATTTTCTATAAAATAATCAAATGCGCATTACAGACATTACAATAAATTTAAAATGAATTACAAATAAAAATAAAACCTACTTACAATTACTATGGAATCAAAAAGACTAAAAACTACACTATTAACAATTAGAAAATTAATTTGCTAAAAAACTGTAATAATGTAAATATAAAATAGATGTACTAACAAAATGCCTTGTTGAATAAAAATGTCTTAAGTTTCTGTTTAAAATCACTTATGGTGCAAGCAGATCTAATGTCTATGGGAAGACTATTCCAAAGCCGTGGCGCCGCCACCATGAAGGATCGATCCCCCATGGTAACGTTACTAAAACGCTTTGGGGTGCTCAGAAGAATTCCTTTGTTATTTCGTCGTAAATCGTAACGGGATGGCGGTAAGACGGAAATTAAATCAATTAGATATTTAGGAGCTGAGCCCTGGAGTACTTTAAAGGTGATCAACCAGGGTAACCAGTCAGAGCGCGTGTTATATCAAAACTTTATTATAATGGGTGCTAAAGTCTAAACAAATGATCACCTGGTGAGAAAAATGGTTCAGCTCAACCATACTCCGAGATTTGGGAAAGTTGTAGGTTTTCAAAGCCTGCGACGTTTATGTCGCATATTTTGCTGTCCTGTAAGAAATGAGTTAAGGTTATTCAAACGAACAAGGGGTATAAAAGGCGAAGACGATTGTTTTAGCTTTCAGCTCACAAACGCCACGCAAATAGAAGAGTAGTTGTGTAATGTAAACAGATAAAGTAATAGATTTTCATGTATGTTATACATTTATTCTATGTATGTAAATAGATTTTCTCTTCTTTTGTTCTCGAAGATATTAGCGTTTCAGGCCACTCTGAAATTCCAGTTGAAATAAAGTTCATGTTATGTTATGTTTTTTTGTGCGTACGAAGACAAATTGTTGCCTATTACCGCGTGTTTTTAAGTCCTACTGACCCGTCAAAGATTATTTTAAATAACTCTGTATACTGTGGAACAGTTGTGGCTGGAGAAGACAACAGGTCGTTTGGGAGGAAAGGTCAGCATGAGGCATCCTTATCAAGGTAAAATAATTCGAAACTTACCTAAGGACATTTTTGCGACATTACAAAGAGGAATCCGTCACTCTCGAATGGAAGAGATTGTTAATAACTTCTCTATTACTGAAAACCGTAAATGTTATACAATATCATTCAGGGAGAGGAAAGCAACAGTTTCGCTATTCTCTGTATTGTCTGGAATGTCACAAGGGGTAATGGGTCATGCTTGAAAAGAAGAGTGTCCAGTGAAAAGACAGCAGTTGTTATAAACCCCGAGGAAGACTTTGTTTTCCATTACAAGATTAAAACTGGTCAGCTTATGATAACGTTTCATTATGGATTTTGGAACAAGTCTGTCTTTCCCACTCCATAGCTAAGTTGACATTGCTTATTTTCAGTGGACATGCCTGTCTGGATTTTGAAACAAGTGACGCTTCCCACTTCCAAGTTGACATTACTGATTCTCAGTAGACATGCATGAATGGATTTTGGAACAAGTCTGGCTTCCCACGCCATAGCTAAGTTGATATTGCTTATTTTCAGTAGACATCATTGTATGAATGGGTTTTGGAACAAGTGAGGCTTCCCACTCCAAAGCTAAGTTGACATTACTTATTTTCATTAAACAGCGATAGACTGATTTGAGTTGTTTCCTTGGTAACACTGATTTAATGACAAGTTGGTTTGTTGGTATTTAAAATTGTTCAAATGTTTTTATCAATAACATGTTTACAAACGTTGCAACTGGAATACATTATAACTGAAATATTCAATAAATTAATTCAAATAGAAGACTGAAAGTTGATCTCAATGTAACAGCGATGTAATGTATCCTTCATAACAGTAATGTAATGATTTGATAACTACTTGAAAATATTATACAACTGGTTCCCTGTTTAATGTCCTCGATAGTGAATTGGAACTACTATAGTTAAGTTTAAGGTTGCTGGAAAGTCCTGTCCTCTTAAGCCCACTATAGCTTTGTTATTAACAATTTCTTCCATCCGAGACTGACACATTCCTCATAGTGTTTAGCAGGCAAGAGATTCTTGTCTACAGAGACCTTCCCAAGCTGAACATTCTTCTCAATTTGGGATCTGTGGGTATGAGAACAATAACAGCACTTGTCGTCCTCAGAACCCTTGTCAAAGCCACAAAAACAGGGTTGCCCATTTGTTACCCTTAGTGGTATATAGGTTTGCTTGCATCTAGATATATCGTCTCCCCCATAACCCCTTTCCCTTAGCCAGATTAAGTCAACAAATTCATGCTGAAAAATCTGCATCCATCTTGAATGATGATTGGTATTTTGACTATACCTCCTAATAGTCATATGCTTCGCCTCACGGCCCTCCATAGACACTACATTTAGGCCAAGGTTGTATTTCTGAAAAACGTCAAGATATAACAAGTATGACTTCTAAGTCAATCTACTCCACCCTGGTGAAACGAATCCAGATTCCTCCTACTGCCCAATCTAAGTTTAATTCCTTATATAATGTCGCTGGTATTTTAGACTGGAAAAATATTTATCAACTATTGGTTCGTGTCGCTCTTGACACCAGAACGAGAGCCTTTCAATACAAAGCCTTAACCGTGTTCTCTACACTAATAGAACCTTGTATAAAATGAAATTAGTTCCTTCTCTGCTGTGCACTTTTTGTGGAGATCACGAAGAAACTCTTGTGCATCTAATTAGCTGTGCTAACACTAAAGATTTTTGGCTTTCTGTTTTTGCTTGGTTAAACACTTATAATATGAAAATTGATAAGCTTGACGAGATTACCATCCTTTTTGGTATCCTCGATAACAACCCAGAAAATTGTTTGTTAAATCACATAATCATTCTTGGGAAATATACCATTTATTTATGTCGCTCTAAAAATATCAACAGAAACTCGAAAACTAGAATTTTCAATCGCAAAAAAAGAATGAGAAAGAATCTATACATTACGAAATGTGGCAAAACATGTTGGAATTTAATTTTTATATATACGAATGTTGTATCTGTGGGCATGGGTATGTGGGTCTATATTATCAACCATACCTTCAGTTCAGATCTCGCCGACTGTGAATGTAACATAACGTAAATTTGTAATCAGCGTTAGTTCTAAGGGTTAGTAGTTATTGTAAGTGTTAGTGTAATTTCTCATGTTATTGTTGTATCGTTCTTGTATCTATCTGTGTTTTAAAGCAATAAAAAAATTAAAAAAAAAACTTTTGAGGAAATAAAGTCAGTTACCTTTTTTCTCTTTGTTTTCTCTGAAACTTTCTGTTAGCGACCTGCTTCTTTAGCTTTTCAACCTCTCTTCCAATAGTTACCCTTTTGTTGTAGGCCCATGGCTTCCATTTATCACCTGGACCTGCTCCAAAAGTACCCTTCACATCATCACAGCCAGTGGTGTTCACACCAGAAAACAAAATTGCTGTTTGGTCATGCAGTAAAATTCTTTGTAAGCTGCATGATCTCCCGTTTGAAGTTCCTTTACGAGCTGGTGGAAAATCCCTCTTCCTGCAAAGCAATCTATCCCTCATGTAAACCTTCCAGTTTCTATTACGAGGTACTGTTCCTCTTCCTCTAGTACATTAATAAAATTGACCCAAGGGCGGCTATCGCTCGCCTTTGAAAGACATTACTGGCAAGTACATGACCGTCCATAATGACTTTCAAAAAATGTAAACGACAGTGTTATTGTTGTTAATGTTTTTTTCCGAAGACATAATAGACTTTACGATAATTAAAATGACATTCCAATGATGTTATTGAAAGTGCATGAGCATGATAATTGCACAAAAGAACCAGTGGATGATTAAAATGAAAATTTATTCGTGAAAATGTTCTTCCACAGATGTTATTGAATTCACCTAAATTAAAATGAATTTCTATTTTCTGTTAATGAAGGGCAAAAGGTGTAATAAAGTTAACTCAAGGGCGGCTATGGCTCGCTTTCTTTGGAAGACCAGCAGGTCCATTTGTTCGCACACAAAATAGACTGTTCACCAATCACAACACAGGATTTTTTACTTAGCTACAACTTGCAACACTGAAATTTCTTGCGTGACAAGTTGAACACGCAAGCAGTAATATGGGCAAAATCGCTTTTCAACTTGCAACACAACAAAACAATGTTGTGCAACAAGTTGAAACAAAATGTTGCCCGTATTACTTGACCTTAAGCAGTGGTCAACCTTTTTGAAATTCCTAGATGTGATTGCCTTGATGTGTCAGGATTTGGTTTCTACAAGTGATATCACAGCTCTCTGTGACGAAGTGAATGTGTGGCTTTGCTTGAGAAGGATTTTCCTATCAGTATTGAGGTAAAATGTTGACTTAATGACTTGGTCTTAATTACCCCCAGCAAGATACATACAATTCATACATGCATTCAAGAGCGAGTCATCCAAATAAAGCTGCCATTCGAGTTTTTCCTGAACACTGACAAGTAAAGAGTAATGATAATGATAGATGTTTTATGGAGCGCATTTAAAAAACTCCATGCACTTGCAACAGCAGTAAAAAGGTTCAACAATATTCGCAGAACATGAATATAAAATAATTAAATCATAAATTAAAGGAATTCTTGAATAAAAAATATATTGAAAGTGCAGTTTTAAAGCATGAAATGCCTAAATATCGGAGCGTAAATTGCAGATTTTGGCAAGCAAAAAACGTAGGTTTCTTCTTCACATATTTTTCTTCAAGGAACATCCAAATTTAAAATAGACCTCTTCAAGGTTTTTTTCTCCCATCTTGAAGGGGGTACAAAACATTGCGGCAAGCGCGCGTCCAAGCATTAAAAAAAATTGGCGGCCGATGCGATCAACTCGACGGTTGTCCTACCTTCGTCTTAAAAGGTGAGGTAACGAAAATAACAAGTAAAAAATAGTCTTTTCTTGTCAGCCGAACGTGAAGGTGGGCCTCAAATAGTTTCTGATGCCCAGGCAAGGCGAGGAAGTCCTTGAGTACGTGGACTTCCTAAGCTTAACTGTAAGTTTGTTGAAGGATTTTCTGGCTCTTCGTGGTCTTAAACTGCCTGGCAAAAAAGCCGATCTCATTGCTTGGGCATTCGGTGCATACGAGCTCAATGTTCCAAAGAAGTTTTCTCATCAAGAAATTTATTCAAACCCAAAACACAAGTGCGATTCAAGACGTTTGCACCACGGAATTGTAACAGATCCGAACTCCTTGTCTGCTGAAGCATGGCAAGACAGTATTCATGAATGTCCTCAAATCGATGATGGTAAACTGTTCAGTTATATTTTACGACTAAAAGCTGTGGATGTGGACTATATTAGGGTCTATAAGGACCAGAATGCCTACTCCTACTGGATGAGTGGCTTCGTTGATACTGTTTTTGTAGTGAAATGCCCTGTGAACAGTAAACTGACATTTTTAAGAGGAAAAGTCCACCCCTCACAAAGGATTCGGGATGATCCGCATGAAGTATGGATTTTGCACTGAAGGACCTAAGAGTGACAGTAGGATTGTTACATCATGGTGCACTAACGTAGCAGAGTTAGGAGAAGCGTGCTACCACGTCATTGGTTTACTTTATAAAGTAAACTATGCCTTTAAGAAAAACTACATTTCACCAGCTTGCACGAGTGTTCTGCAAGGATGGAACAAGCGAACAAAATGAGAGGTTACTCCCAGAGCAATTGGTGACTTAACTTTCCAGAAGGACAAGAAAACAAAGACTGAAACCAGCAGGAATCCAGCTATGGACCAGAACTTAAGAAAAGCGTTTGATCCCCAAAAACCACAGGAC
>JAEMWC010000185.1:487500-502500 GCA_016490735.1 Pachyseris speciosa | reverse complement strand
TTAACTGGAAGCATTCTCTCATGTTTTAAAAATTGTCAAGGAAAAAGGCAGTGACAGGAAGAACCCATTCCAAAATTGGTGTGGTCTCACAGGAGAAATCAAGTCCTTTCCTGGTGTACCACTGGCTTAGCAATCACAGCAACTACAACTGTATCATGCAAAAATAGAATTAAATAATTGTTATATTATGGATACACTTGAGCGTTGATGAAGACAGGAGTGCATACAAGACACTAAACATCCTGCATTAACTTGTAAACAACTTTATTTGAAACTTTGCAACCTAAAAGTTTCAGCACACGCTGAGCTGCATGCTTCTCGCCCGATCGGCAAACTTGTCTGGCCCGTGTAACAGAAATTTCATCACCCCGAAGAGTTTCAGGAGCAGCCCACTGCCCGTAAGAAAACCATAGAAAAAAGCCCAAACCAAACAACAATGATCCTAACCAGAGAAAGAGACCGAGTTACATGCTGTTCTTCACGTGAAGTTTACGATGCATGCGGTCGGTCTTCATCTTTATTTTTCTAGTTCCTTACAAGTGATTGTTGCTTGAGTTCAATTTTAATTTGTGGATTTCTGGGTTTTGTGGGTTCCTTGCCTCCAAAATGTTCCTCGTAAGATAAATCTGTCGAACAAATGAGACAAGTGGAACCACTAAAAATATGGTCAACAGCAGATTGAACGCTTAATTGTTGGTGCAAGGAGTCATGAAAGAAGTGCGAAATATATGCTGATCACTGATTGGGCAGACAAAAATTCCTTGCCAGAAAATGTCCGCCCAATCATGAAACTGGATTTCAATAGCTTCTGGAACAAGTCCGATAAAGAAATGTTCCCAGGGGCTCTCCCGACTGTCTTGTAAACTTTCACCTGTCCCGAATCTTTGTCCCATCCCGACTATCTGCCCCTGGGTCTTCGAGGATAAACATTGAAGTGCTTTGTGGCAGGATCAGAGAACAGATGGTGTAACTGCCTCTAATCTTCATCAAGTTTTTACAAAAGCAGAAACATTACTTAAAGGCAGCGGAAAGGGAACAAAGAAATCTTAGTACAGCAAATTGGTGTCCAGTATAATGAACAAAGACAATGACATCTCCCACCTCTCCCAAATTAAGTGGGGTCTAGAACACGAGAAAGAGGCCATCAAAGCTTTCATGGCTGAGGTAGCCTCTCAGCATAATGGAGGTCTTGATGGGGTAAAGGAATGTGGCTTGTTCATAAGGGAAGACTACCCTTACCTCGCTGCATCTCCAGATGCAATATTCACCTGTAAATGTTGTGGATCATCCACTGTCGAGGCAAAGTGCCCGTATTCAGTATGCAACGAGAACTTATACCTCAAAGAGGTGTACGACCAGAATGGAAGGCCACGAATTAAACCCACACACAAATATTTCATGCAAAAGCAAGCACAGATGTGGGTCCAAGGTGTGGATGATGGTTTGTCGTATGGACCCAAGGGCACAAACCTCTCATTAAGAGGATTGCCATAGACCAAGACTTTTGTTTTCTCACGTAAATTCCATAACTTATAGGCTTATATTTGCCTTGTCGTTTGGGATACAGAGACATGTTTCACTGTCCAAAATGTTGAGATGTCATTTTAGAAGAACCAGAAAACAATGACCAGCAAAGGAGAACAGTGTCTGTTGTGACAAATGCAGCACTTGGTGGCACTTACCTTGTGCAGGACTGGATCAACGACAAGGAATTATCTTCGGTCCTGAATTTTAAACAGCTCATGAAGCGAGTAAGAGCTGAAGATTATTTTATAGATTTTAAGTTTGATTGTATCCGCTATAAGATGTAGACAACAGAATTTTACATATTACTGATTATAGTGTTCAATAATAAATAATTTGTATAGTTATGATAGTTTTGATGTAGATTAGGTTAGTTAAATTCTTTAATGCACGACCCCACAAGCTTTTTAGCTTTAAAATTATCGTGTTTAAATAAAGATTATGTATGTATGTATTGGCACTGACTCGCCATGGTTTTGTTCCAGCTGTCTGATGAACAATGCAAATTCTGTTGATAAAAATTCGGATATTGAAGATAACACCCATAAAGAAGACATCCTTCACGGTTTGCAGTGTTTGCTCTCTTGTTAGCATACCTGTGGGTGGGGAGCATGTCTGCACCATTTACAAGAAGGCTGTTCATGCCTGGTGCAGCAACCATGAAGAAATATCAAGTTCTAGTCAATTAATATGTCATCGTTGCTCCACAAAATAGAGAATTCTGGTATTTTTCATTTAGTCAAGAAAAATACCAGTCTCTGTTGCGCAGTTGAATTTTTATGAGTAGCACTATTGTCTATAGGATTTGTTTCATATCACTCGCAGTTATTGTGCCTACTCAGTATTTGTAATCATGTGTTCTCGAGTGTATTTAGATTGTGACACATGAAACAATAAATTCCAGAGAATGTATGTACTCAGTTACAGTTAACTCATTCCGCTAACAGCTTATTTCAATACTACTAGTAAACTGAGGGAAACCATATTGCACACACTAAAGCTTCAAATCCTTATGCTAACATGTACTTGAAGATGATGTGTACTGTGAACTTTCTCTAATGACAATCAAAATTTCTCAGTACAAATTCTGATTCAAACTGGAGAATAAAATGCGTTAATTTCACTTGACATCAAACCATTCCTTTTTTTTCTCCATTCTCTTTGCTCAATTGATGCCTAAGTATAAAAATCTATGAGGCAAGTGGAGGTAGAAGATCACACAAAGCAGCACACACCCTCACAATATCATCTGCAAGAGAAAGAAGATAAATTGGTAGTTCATGTTTGAGTGTGTGGAACACTCTCAATCTACCTATTGTTTCTTCCACGTATATTTCCACATTTGCTATACTTGATGTCTTCCTGACATCTGAGGGAAGCATTTGCATCATCATAAGTTCTTCACGTATTTTAAATCCCCTATCAGCCATCATCTCATCGTAGGGTTCCAGGAGGTTAAGAAATCCGCTGTCTTTCACAATAAATATGTCAGTGGCTCTACCTCCAAAGGCAGGAGATTCATAGCAAATGGCACCGGTCGGTGTGATGGCAACCAACACCTTGAAGGTATAATGGTGCTTGTATTCGATCCACATTGTTGCAGCGAGGTCCAAACCACTCGGTGTTTCAGTAAAGCATTCAAAACAGTCGATGATCCATCTTACTTTGGGGTATATCTTTCGAAAGCAGCCAGGCAATGTTTTCTTTATTTGATTGCGACTTGGCCAAATGATAAGAATGGATAGTTCCTTTGAGCATAACTTCACCCAAGTTATGAAGATGCTACTAACTAACCCTGACGAACTCTGGAACCTGAATGCCAAATCATCTAACAACAGGGAAAGTCTCAGTTTCATCAAGGCTAAGAGAAACTCTTCTTCTAATCTTAGCTTTCTAGGTGGCCTGTTCTGCTCCAACATAAGCCAGCAAACTGTTGGAAAGGTGTCAGAGCTTCTGGCCTTTCTCGTTTGGTTTGTTTACTACCTCTCCAATACTCCATGTGTTTAGCTTTCGTTACAAGATAGTCAAACTGGCACAAGATTCCGTTGAAGGTAAGCCCATATAAAACCTAATGTCAGATTCTCTAGTTAAATGCTGAAACCGCATTGATGTATAAACAGTAGGGTCGTCTTCGCAGGTGTCTGAAATCTCGTTTACTTTTTTTGGTGTGTTGGATTGGAAATGCTCAGAAACTGTCATAAACAAGGAAAGGTAATCTGTTTCGGGATTATTTGGCGTTCCTTTTACCTCAGGAAAATGGTTGGAGCAAACATAAGTGCCCTCTGCACCCGGCACAGTATTGAAGCTTTTGCTTCTACTTTTGGCCACCTGCTTCTGCCAAATTTCGGCCAATTTCTTGTCTTTAGGCCACTTGTGAAAGATCCACTCCGCAACGTGAGACCTTTTAACAATATAATCGGGATAACGTTTGTCTCTATCACAGTAACCAACTGCACACCGAGCATGTGAAGGCATAGCAGTCACGGGAAGTATTTCTCAGATAACAGGAAATCCTGAAAAAGTAGCGCAATTAAATGTCTCGAATTAGTATACATCATGTAGTGAACTTACAGTTGAGCTTAGAAAGTCAGCGTACTCAAGGACTTCCTTGCCTTGCCTGGACATGAGAAACTATTCAAGACCCACCTTCACATTCAGCCGACAAGTGAAGACTGTTCACTTATTTTTTTAAATTACCTCTGTTTTCAAAGCAAGCTTTTAAAGACAAAGGTAGGACAACCGTCGTGTTGATCGCATTTTAATGCTTGACCGCACACTCGCCCCAATGTTTTTGCGCCCACTACAAGATGGTAGAAGAAACCTTGAAGAGGTCTATTGAATTATTGCCCACGCAAAAGCCTTTTGAAGCCGTAAATGTATCAAAAATATGATAAAGCAAGAAGAAAATTAATTTTCATAATACCTGTACACGCAAAAGCTTTTGTGGAGTTAAAGACACAAATCCATTCAAAACGTCTGAAAGCTCAAGTTGAGCAGATTCCTCTTGTGAGGGGCATTTTTGGCGGTAACCTCTGACTACATCGCACTATGGGCGCAAAGTTAATGATTAACATAAGAAAGATACCAATTGTCCCCCACCTCCAGGGGGGACAAAACTTCGCGCCATTTTGAAAACAGATTTCACAGCCACATTTTCAGTCCCGTGTGCCCACCGTGAAAACATTAACTGGCTGATGGATGTGACCATAAGCGAAAAGAATCTTGTGTAGCAATGGGGTGACTATGATAATGGAATATCTCAACTATATTTTTGACATTTGTCACTGGTGATCATAGACTATACATGTACAAAAAAAAAATGAATTAAATACGTTCACAGCAAACTAAATCTCGGCCTGGGCAAATCCGCCAAAGTTAAGGCGATAATAATCTGTCTATAAACCATGACAGCCCTCGCACAGTGTGGTTATGTAACTGAATTAAATCTCAGAAGTCGCCTCATGTAAGGCAGCAATTAATTTTATGAGAAAATGTTCGTGTATTATACAGTAAAAGACCCAAAACAAACTGGAATCTTTTACCTCTTTTTCCATAAAGGCAAACATGTGGCAGGCTTGGATAAGGTAGTGTACCAAAACAGCACTACCTGAGGCACCAATGCAGTGATTTCCCAGAAAAAAAGAAGAGACTCAAGCACCCCCTGTAGAAGACTCTAACACCGATATCAAGTGGAATTGTGTTGCACGTGCGAGGGCCAAAAATCAAACGAAAGTTGCAAATGTGGCGAAGGCAACCGGGAGAAAGGGATGTCATTGTTTCATGCTCTTGCGTGAATTTGACTGCAGCAGACAGGCATTACCTAATATCGTGCACATTCTCAAGAACGTCATTGTTGAATTCAATTCGTTATTTATTGCATTGAGTGGAAAACGAACTGGGGTGCTTTGAAGATGCCTGCATAATTCCTGATGCCACAGACCAGGATACTGCATGTACAAAAAACGAAAGGTACATGTAACAAGTGAGCACATATAAGTCTAGCTTGTCATGCATGTAACACATTAAACTGGCAAATTCTATCTGGTGTCATTTCAGAGTAACCTCTTGACCTCAAGTTTCGTAATATAAATTACCAATTTTAGGTGACCCGTTGATTTATGCATTGAGAATTGTTTCTTTGTGAGTTTAAGAAAAAGTGATTAACCATTTTGAATAGTAATTACCATTGTTTGTTTCTTGTTACATGAAGTGGTTATCGCTTTTTGTGCAATCGCTCGGAAGTTTACTGAATGTGTAGTAAAGGAGAAATGTGTCGAACGTATTGAAAGGGAGGATAAATATTATGACCTCTTTGGGAAAGTCATTTATCAGCATGTATGTTTCATATGTTGTAGTTTTGTGCTCATGATAAAAAAACGGTCCTTTGATTTGATTTCATGTGTATAATTTATCGTGTTTCAGGGACAAAAAGAATGAAGCAAACCAGCAGTGACAGCAAAAAGAAGAAGGTAAAACTTCCTATTGCACCATTCAGACTTACCGAGGACGACATAAGAAAGGCAGATTCCAGATACAAAAATATTTGCGTTCGTTTGGGTTATGGATGGAAACCCACACCTTTCTATGGAAAGAAGACATATATCAATCACATGACTGGAAGTGGGTCTGTGCGAGCTGAGGTTGTTGCAATCACTGTTTCTTACTTTTTCTTCTCCATTACTCTGTGCCTTTCTAACTTTGTTTGATTGGATTTCCAAAAATTAAGTGGCCCATTAATATTATTAGTATATATATTTAGCCAAGCCTAAAAGCAGAGCTCCAAAAGCATTCGTTTTTTACTGGCATCAACATATAGTCTGCTTGCTGTAGAAATAGGTGATCTGAGCCAGTGGCACTGCGGATTTGGACACCCCCCCCCCCCCCCCCCCCCCGCAGATTTGCACTATCAAGTCAAGATCTGCTTGTGGATCAGATTTGGACCCCCTAGTCCAGAACCACTTGCAGATATGAACCCCCTTTAACGGATTTGGACTCCCCCAACCCCCCTGTCCCTTCTAAAAACAAGCGTTCTATTGAGTAAGGTAATCAAATTCCTTTGCAAATGGTGTTTGGAGTTGTTAAAAAAGCAACATAAAAATATTGTGGTAGTTTTTTTAAAGTAATCTTTAATACCTTGTGTAAAAAAGCACCTACAATGATAGTTTGCATCTATAAATGTTTAAAACCAAACATTCTTAATAGCTGAGAGGAATACCTAAGGACAGGTCTGTTTCCCTGTTCAACTATAGGCTACTTAGTTATGGTTCAGGGCAACAAGATATTGGTGGAGAAGCCTTGTGAGTGCTCCTTTGAATCAGTATCACATCACTTATATAGTGATTCAGATCATCACTTCAGAATGAATGCGATTTGAATTATCCAGAGCCTCCCATGAGACAGTCGGAAATCAGAAATTGTGTATCCTCTGGATATATGTATGTCTCAAAAAAAATCATGAAAGAAAGATACATAGAAATAATAATAGATTTAGCCAAGCCTAAAAGTGGAGCCCCACGATTATTATTTTTTACTGGTATTGAGCATCACCGCATGGCTTTCCTTGCGCCAATATTTTATGTTTAGGGCAGTCAACAGGAATTTGACTGCGGTTCAAAAACCTAAAAACATTACAACAAAACAATACAGTCGACTCGTGTGTTTGAAGGTTTAGCCACCTGACAACAGTGCATTTACACTGTAAATGGCTCATGGTCATCCAAAATTTCGCATTACGAAAGAATGTTTGATCGTTTAGCCACCCCAACAAACAAATCGTACACAAGCAGTAAAAAGGAACCAAATAAACCACATAACATCGAAAATTTCATCAATAATACACAAAAATCATTTCAGTTTGGACTCGCTTGGTCAAACATTGTAATGCATTTAGCCACCAAAGGTTATATGTGACAAACACGATGTTGGATGAAAATGTTTGATCTTTTAGCCGGGACTTAACAAACATATTTCGTAGTACGTTAAGCTTAGACATAAGCTTAAATGTCGTAGAAAAGAGAAAAAGGAAAACAATCCCGATAGTTTTGATAGGTAATCGCATGGGGCCGAGTAAAATTAAGGGTTAATATCACTTGTGTTTTCAGAAATTTGCTGAAATTGTGCCGCAAAATATAACAGATACTTTGTGAGGGCGCATTGCGATTACATGTTAATAACATAAGGGCAAACGTTTCTTTCAGTTCTTAACACTATAGAAACACTGACGGCGAAAAACATGTACAGTCAGCCGAGCAGAGGAAAACACTTGTTCGCTTGCAAGCAAAACAGCAAACAAACAATTCGACTAGCTACTTCTTTGTGTCCAAAACGAGTAGATTGTTATTAATATCCAGTCGAGACAAAACTACAAGTTTCATTCGTGAACAAAGGTAACAACGATTAAACCTCAAATGCTAAACTTCAATTTATTTAAGTTACCTGTGTTGTCAAGCTTACTACGAATCCACTAAAGTAAAAACACGCATCCACAAAAATAGCAAACGGTTTGTCCAAAGAAAGAACTTCTTCCACTAAGTTTGAGCTACTCGTTCCTCCCATTAATGGCAGTGAATTGTTAAGTGAACTTTTGTGGTGAGCTGCAAGATGCTGTGGTAAAGTGAACAAGCCCTTGAAGCATTAAATCAATTTGTTTTTCAACCACATAATCCAGGCGTCATACAAGTGGATCCAAAATCTAAGAATTTCATGAGAAAAATGTTTTGCTCTTCCATTTTATCAGTTGACAATTCACCCTCCGGAGTATCTTTTAAGTAGTTCTTGATTTTTATGCCTTTTACACGAATTAAAAGACAACTTTGAAGATGAAGCTGTTGTGCTCAAAATGAAGATACCAACTGAATGTGAAATCTCGAGCCGCAGAAAGTGCGCGAAGAATTAAGCCTCGTTTTGGTTTGGGTGTCCCACACCTGGCTTGAGCCTGCGATCCAATTGAAAACCAGTACCTGGTCAGAGGTCAACTTAAAAAAAAAAACAGCTGACCTCGATAAGGTCTTAACTTAAGCCAGCGATATAGTCACGTATTACTGGTCAGCGGATACCCTTTTTGACAGGTGTCAATTGGCCATAATATTGACGTCCAATATCAAAAAGTGTACACAAAACGCGGATTACAACACACAATTAATGGACATTTCACATCGCATACATGGAAGGACGGATGTACGGTGGCCAAAACCAAATTTTCTCGAATAGATGGGTTCCCATATTTTCTTAACAATGGTGCTCCACTTGGCGGCCCTTTGGGCCGCCAGAGCTCCGCTAAAAATGTTTAGATGATATTAATTAAGACCAAATTTCTTTTGATCAGTTACTTCTTGACTTTACTATCACAAAAAAACTGCTTGCTAGTATGTCGGAAGCTCATCACTCAATGCACCTACAATGTTTTCAAAAAGAAATCCAGCTGCTCTTCTGGCCAGCCAAGTGTAAGACCAAACAACTTGACAATAAAATATTGGGCATTTGTTTGATACCACTATCAAGGTAATTAACAATGTAGTGTAAGGATTTAAGGTAATTATCCATCAAAGGAAAAGTACTCGAAATCAGTGTTAGCCATCTTAACTTGATTTTCTACTTTGCAAGAAAGGTAAGGACTTGTCTCACATTTCTCCATGTATATTTCAAATTGCACAACATACTTCACCAGACATCATAAATCCCATTAAACATTTGTGCCAAATGTGATCCAAACATCCCACAAGATTGGTGTGACCAGCTACTACTAGAATTAATTGAAAGACTGTACGCAGGAGAGGATGTTTACATTGATGAGAAAGAGCTTACTTTAAATTTAATTTTAAGTTTAATAATACTTTGTCATGCGAATACAAGTAAGTTGATACAAAACAAAAAAGTGCAGTACTGGAGAATAATTGGGAGAAACTAAATCCCATACAAAGAATAATTATCAAATATTAAACATACTAAAAACTTAGAGGTGAGATTTAAACGAGACTGAAAGCTAACCTAATTAAATTAAATCGAATACTTGTCTCTTACAAGTCATCCCTGATTTGAGATTGACACTAAAAATTAAGAAGTAAAATTTAAATACAACCCAAAGCTAACCTAATTAAATTACATACTTGTAGGATACTTGTCACTCACAAGTTACATCTGATTTAAAATTGAAACAATTAATGCATGATCTTCGATGGAATACTATTCCAGTCTGTTATGTAGTGATTAAAAACATGAAGAAAAGCTGAAGGCCATATATATATTTAGCCAAGCCAAGTCTAAAGTCGGAGCTGCACACTGTCACTGAGCAACTTCCCATGGCTTTCCTTGGGCCAGTTTAATTTGTGTCCAAAAAAAATTGAGCAGCAGCAGGGAAAACGAAGAGTTTTTGATAGGAAACGTTTGCAAAAAAAAAAAAAAAGCGAGACATTCTTGAGTCCAAACTACTTTCAGATGAAATCGTAAATGAGTTCAAAGTGGATCAAAACGAAAGCACTGCAAGCAACAAAGTAGGATGCGGATGTTTGTTCGAAGATTCTTGGAGAAGGTGGAGAAATTAAACAAGATTATTTAGTAACAACAATAGCTTGTACTGATTAAGCCAGAAAAATCGGTATTAATTTTGACATAAATGCCTGTAGAAAAGACAAACTGATCGTTTAGAGCATTCAACAGGAATATTGTCTGCGGTTCAGAAACCTCCAAACAACAAAACATTACAAGAAAACAAAGCACAATACGTACGTAATGTTTCTTCGAAGATTCTTGGAGAAGGTGGAGAAATTAGACAAGTAACAAGAATATCTTGTATTAAGCTAGAAAAATTGCTAAGCAATTTTGACATAAATTTTGTAGAACACACAAAAAAGAGGCCCGCACCTGATCGTTTAGAGCAGTCAACAGGAATCAAAGGCAGCAATCACTCGGAACATGGCAGAGCTGAATAATACCGCCATTTTCCACAAAATCTTTCCTTGCCTAAGCAGACGCAAAACCCTAAAGTGCTTTGATAGTTTTACTGTCACTTCCCATGTCTTCTGAAAAACCTTCTTCAATTAATGATTCTCAGTGGCGAAACATCATCCAGTTAATGAAGAAAGTGCTAGCCAAACCACACAAGCATTTCTCTCGCAGACCTGTCCACTATAAAATGTGTCAAAGCCAGCCACCCAGTCAACCCGTTTTGCTGTTTTTAACATCGAACGCTGATTCTTACCGGTTCAGACAAATTAAGACGACATATAAACTTAAAGATGGCAAAACTTAATTGTTGTTTACAGGCTGCTTTCAACGAAGATCTCTAAAACTTTTTCAAATGACATGTGAAGCGCGCTGGTTTTGGATACTTTTGACAGCTTTTTGACAACTTTATGTCAGATTTTGAGACGTGCACATCCATTTGATCGCCTTTTTTTTTTCACTCAAGCTTGAGTTTCTGCCTTCAATAAAGTTACAATTTTCCCTTGCAGACACGTACACAGCCAGCAAAAATATCCGAATGTCGAGCCTTACAGGTTCAAACAAACAACAACTCAAGAATAAATGAAAGTTATAGGTCAAAACTTGGGTTGTTTACAGTCTTTGGACGAAGATTTCTAACTTTTTCAATGAAGTGTTAAGTGCGCTAGTTTTTGACAGCTTTCTATCAGATTTTGAGACGTGCACATGCATTTGGCTTTTTTCCCCTTGAGTTTCAATTTTTGCCTTCAATTACATTAAGCTTTCAAGATCAGGGCGGTATCTAGTATGAGGCAAACCAAGGTACTTGCCTCGGTAAAAATGTCGAATTTATGGTATTTTTTTAAATTCTGTGTTGTGTCTTACGAAAATATAAAGCAGGCTCTCCAGTTTCACAGTTGCGTTAAGCATTTGTTTGAGGTTCCTGTAAGAGGCCATAAATTTTAAAGAGGTGTTTGTTTCTATTTACCGGGATTGCCTCGGTAACAATTTTCGTCTGGCTGCGGCCTAGAAAATACAATGGCAATACCTTTTTTTTTTTTTTTTTTTTTTTTAATAACATTTTTACCACAGTTAACACAAACTAACGGTGCTTACGGAACAATACTGCACTACTTGCATTACACTATTTACAGAATGGTAACAATTATCATTATGACATGTTTTAAAACGTAAATAAAATTAACAGCTACAAACAAGACTACAGCTGGCTTAAAGAAAAGAGTTACAATGAACGAGAGTGGAAAGAAAAGGACGAAGCGAAGTGACATTTATAGTAGTTTATAGTAGTTTTCCCCAGATATTTAAGAATTTATGTAGCTTTCTTTGGGCAATATAACTTTGCTTTAAGACATCGAGTTTATCTTGGAGGCGGAGAAGAAAGCCTTCAAAACATAAGTTGCCATCAGATGAACTTGTCGCAAAGATATGGAATTTTGCAATAAGAAGAGTGACATTAAGTGCCTGTTTATTTTTGATATTATTATGCCAACCGTATAGGATGTTAGATTCATTCAAATTGACCACCTGTTTGAATTTCTGGTACCACCAGCTGGTAAATCTATCCCAGAAAGCATTAGATACAGTACAGTGGTACAGTAGGTGGTTTATTGTCTGCTTTTCGGTAGCGCATAGGGAGCAAATGTCGCTATCAGTAATGCCAGCTCGAAAAAGGCTGGATTTGGTAGGTAAGATGTGGTGTATTATTTTATACTGGAAAGCAATTAATTTCGAGTCTTTGGTTATTAGGAAAGGCAATGTGTACACCTTGTGGATGCTTTCTTTGGAGAAACCGTAATTTAGAATTCTGTTCTCTGATGTTGGTGGACTTACGTTGTTGGCTAAAAGTGTAGAGTAGGCGACACGGGTCGACGGAAGGTCTTCAAGAGGCGGTTTTAGGTGCGAGTTGTTTTGATTTAATATATTTTTCCATTCTGTAGGAATGGCAGCAACGAGACCATAGTACAGTGTAAAGGGAATACTGATGTTCACTTTGCGAATGAACTCGTCCAGTGAGAAGAAGGTGTTGTCTTCTTTTAAAAATTGTTTAATACGTATAATCTTAGCCTCAAATAAGGGTTTGAAAAAAACTGGCCGGTCTCCGATCAGGATGCGACTATTATTCCAGATGATTTTGTTGTGAATGCATTGGTCCTCCGAGAATTTGTCAGCATTGTATTCTTGCCAATACTTAAGTAGCGTGTGGTAAAAAGGTGGAAGGTTGTCAAGGTTGAAATGCTTGATATCGTATTGACATTTGGTTAGAAAGGATAAACCTCCATATTTGGCAGCGGTGAACTCTGGTATTATTTTCCATGCTGGTTGAACGTTTTCGGTGATTCTCTTGATCCAAGCAATTTTCAGCGCTTTATTCATGATTTCAAAATCCATCATTCTCAACCCTCCTTGACTTATGTCACTTATTATGGTCTTTCTTTTTATTTTGGCTGGTTTTCCTTCCCATATAAAATCGAAAGATAGTTTGTTTATTTCTTTGACGTAACAATCGGGGATCTCGAGCACAGAGGTGTTATAAATTAGCTTCGACAAACCTAGGGTTTTCATTATTTTTATTCTGCCATGGAGGGTAAGCTTCCTTCTTTTCCAATTCTTAAGCGTATTTTTCAATTTGATAATTTTCTCTCCAAAATTCAGCTTATTTGCAGCGTCGGAGTTGTACGAAAGGAAGATGCCGAGAGCTTGAATCGGTTCTTGAGGCCATTTGAAATTATATGGGGTATCAGTTTTGTTTCTCCAAGCTCCAAGCCACATCGCCTCTGTTTTACTTGTGTTTACTTCTAGACCCGAGGTGTGTTTAAATTCACTTAGAAGCTTCAAAAGGTTAATAACAGATTGATGGTCGTTAACGAATACTGTAGTATCATCAGCGAATTGGGTGACTTTTATTTCCTTTCCGTCAACGGTGATGCCTTTTATGTCATTGTTGCTTTTCAAAGCCCTTGCGAGAAGCTCAATACCAATTACAAATAGAAGGCCGATAAGGGGCATCCTTGCCTGACGCCTCGGTGCAATTGAAAAAAAGGTGACGCGTGACCATTGTTTAGGACACAGCTAGATACATTGTGGTAGATGACTTCTATCCATCTTTGAATATCTAGGCCAAAATTGAACAGTCGAAGCGTGGATAATAGATAGTTCCATTTTATTGTATCAAAAGCTTTTCGGAAATCCAAAAAAATTGCAATTCCAGGCATATTTAAGCGCTTAGTGAGAAACATGACATCTTGGATTAATCTGATGTTTTCGCCTATATAGCGGCCTTTTACATATCCGGTTTGATCAGGATTGATGATTTTGGGCAAGGTTTTTTCTATTCTTTTGGCAATGACTTTGGTAAGTATTTTATAGTCTACATTCAATAACGAGATCGGGCGTAGATTTTCAAGTATGGATTTGTCTTTGTTCTTTTTGGGAATGAGAGAGATTACCCCGCGCCGTTGACTAATCGACAGAGAGCCAGACTGAAAGGCGAAGTGGAAACTAGCTAACATTTCGGTTCGCAGCTCGGGCCAGAAAAATTGGTAAAATTCAGCTGGGAAACCGTCTGTACCTGGTGTTTTGCATTTTTTGAAGTCTTTTAACGCGCTTAGACATTCGGCATCTGTAATTGGCCCGTCACATAGTTTTTGATCTTCGGGTGATAAAGGTGTTACTAATTCGGCTTTCAGGAAGTTATTACCCTGAGGGATGTCTTCATCACTTTCTTTGGATTGATAGATTGACTCGTAGAACTTTTTTTGCTTGTCTAGGATGGCTAGTTGATCATAAATGTATGTGTCATCGTTTATTTTCAGCTTGTTAATGGCTTTTTTGGTTTGGGTACGGTTTTCTAGGCCGAAAAAATATCTCGTGTTACATTCACCTTCTTCATACCATCTTACCTTGCTTCTGAGGATCGTGCCTTTTACTTTGAAGTGCATGATTTTTTGCAAACGTAATTTTGCTGCAAGTAGTTCGTTTTGGGCATGGTTATTGTTAGGATTTTTTTCTAGACTTAGCAGAAGTTCATTTATTTTCTTTTGGAGTGTCAGTTCTTCGTTTTTACGTCTTTTTGCTTTCGTTTTGGAATATTTTACAGTGAAACCCCTAATCTCCATTTTTATAAGATCCCATTTCAAACCTTTATCTTCAACGTTTTTATATTTGGCCTTGAACAAATCAATGTTTTTGCGTAGAGCGTTAACATAATTGTCATCTTTAAGTAGAGCGCTATTAAATTTCCAAAACCCTGGGCCTCGGCGTTGTTTATTAAATCTGGCCTGCAAGTGTAACGAAATCGCATCTACATTTGTGAGCTCTTTCGAGATTAGAAAGAAGTCTAATCTGCACTGTATCTTGTGAGACTTATTTCTCCAAGTGTACGATTCGAGGAGAGGGTTTAAGTGACGCCAGATATCGACTAAGTTGTAAGATGTACACAACTCTTCGATTTCCTTAATTACTGACGCTTTCTGGGCGACCGCGTTTCCACCTTTTTTGTCTTTGTCCGACAAAGCGCAATTAAAGTCACCTCCGATA
>JAEMWC010000185.1:470000-480000 GCA_016490735.1 Pachyseris speciosa | reverse complement strand
TTTACAAATATCTTCAAGACGTAGTAGAATTCTATTATGATCCGCAACACGAATACAGCGAGGATGTCGGTGGACATCGGACAACAAATATGATTCAGGGACCAATGTTTGCAGGACAAGGAAGGGGTTCTTTTCATAGTTCAGATACATGCTGAATGAATCTCGGGGGCCCATCAGAAGAAACATGCCGCAAACGGCAAGCTGGGTACACAACCAAGTCGGGGGTGATCAAAAGTCTCTGCGACACATTCTTAAAACTATCTTCAACAGATGGCGTTTCAAATACAGTTGTCCTTATTGACACTGATATACTGAAGGTAGTGCCATGCGCTTTAGCCAATGACGGATCCGCTTTAAAACCTTCAAGTCAGTTCGATCCACGAACTAAACTAAACGTTGGACTGACTTTAAAGGTAGATGTCACTTTTGTTCAGGAGAACCCACAACTGAGCCCTGATTTTTTAAGTGCGCACATCATCACCGAAGCACTAGTTTCTTGCGTTACCGCCTTAGACAACAGTTGTAGCCTTCCCTGTGCCGTTGAATATGTTGCCAAAAAAGGTAAAACCGGCGAGGAAATGAAGAATCGTTTTGACACAACTTGCAAGCTTCTGCAAGTCTGTGAGGCATGTCGGAATATGGTGCCATCAATTGAAAACACCATGAGTCTTGAAGGAATAAACATTTGCGATAGTGCCTGCAATGAGTGTTTCAAAGAAAAGGTAGTATGCGAGGAGTGCAAACAACATGGCCAGACCAGCTTCTTTCCGAGTCTTCGTGCTTGTAAACGATGTATAGAAGATGGTAAAAAGTGCATTAAGGCAGCTGTCCTTATTGTGACTGTTGATTGCGAAGAAGGCAACAAGAAAGCCATGTCAGACATCCTAGAAGAATTGGAAAACGACACGCGACCCGTCGTTGTCTCTGGTTATTCCAATTCCTGACAGTGTTCACGTTGGAAAAAGCCTCAAGGCTGGTTTTGCCAACTGGTATTTGAAATTGCAAAACGAGAGGTGAAATTTGGCAATTTTAAAAACTTTAAGGAACAAGGCATCTCTTGAAGTGAGGAAGACAATGCGAAAGTTCTTACCACGAAATGATCATGTGAGAAACAAAGATCGCCAGGATCCAGCAGCAGTAATCAGGTTAGCCGATGAAAAGCTGATCGAGTATCTTAAAGAGCTAGATTTCGTGAGCCATACGATTATTCCAGAAACGGATCACTTTACAGAATTAAACAGAGTAGGGATGTACCCTCACCCCATCAGTATCACCATGGGTCCCTACGGCAGCCTGCTATTTCTCACTCTAAATCAAGAAATGGGTACAAATTTGTACATGCCTCAATTGCACTCCTATTTCATGCTCAGTTAATATAAGATATGGGGGAAATTATTGATCCAGCGGGCTAGGTGAAGAGCTGTAACATAACTATAAGGGCGACCGAACCGCACGACTTGTCAGGGCCGGGTGGGCGGGCCGTCCTTTACTCTGGTTGTCCACTGGAGGAAACTGAGCAAGAAATGAGTGTTTCCATCCTATTGATGCCATCCTGGTTACGTAATCAGCGTGCATATACACGCCTGGTGCTAATTAAGCATTATAATAACTTATCTTATCACCGCATTTCATTAGGAGCATTGTGAATAGTATTCTATTCTACAACACTCCTATTTCATGCTCAGTTAATATAAGATATGGGGGAAATTATTGATCCACGCCACCTACGTTTAATCTTACACTCAGCCAATAAGCATACACCCCACAACTGCAACATTCCTTTAATCCCATACCTCATCTCTCCAAATCTTAACTCCCAACACCATAAATAAACCCAAACTAAACTAAAAGAGTTAATATTGTCCTTCAAGTTGACAGATTACGCTTGTCAGAATGATTCACAGGAAAAGCACAAATAAAGCGTTTTAGCTGGTTCACATCCTGCCATGGATTTATAACTTTCGTTAAATCAGTTGCCGCCAGCCTTCCTGAGGCACCAGAGGGGTTCAGGACCTTGGCTAACTGGAGATAATAAAGTGCAGTATGTCGACGAGTCCATCCTACATGATCCATAATCTCCGATAAGTCTGCACCAGTTAATGCCAATGTAATAGCGCACCCCGAGCGAAAGCCATGAAGCGTCTCCCCATCATCGGCTCTCATCTCTTTCAAGTAAGACTTAAGACGGGCTTCGGCGGTTGCTGAAGAAAAGGGGGAATCCACAATGCCTCCCTGAGGGTTAGTAGGGCGGAAAAGATAGCCGGTTGTAAGGTCAATTTTGAGGACTCGGGCCACTACCATGTACTGGTCAATCCCTTTAATCGGGCAGATCGCCAATTGAGGATTTCTTCTGATACCAAAAACATTTTCATCACTGTCTCTCAAAGTCTTTCCCCAGACATGATTGAAAAGGAATCCATCATTATTAGGAAAACGCAAGATCTCTGGGACTTTGACATGACCCAAATCTCCTGGCCGGTCACTGCTAAAGAAAACACATTTGAAATAAGCTTGGTCTCGGGCCACAATGAAACGCTGTGTTGGAGACAAATCCTCTGAGGCTAGTTTCTGGTCGAGATGAAAAGACAGCTGAGTTAACTTATCAACAAAAAAAACGGAGTTGCCTGTTTAGGTGTGATCCTAGCCTGCAACTGCTCTGCCATTATCAGACGAAGATAGTCCTTAACCGACTTATCCGCCGCCGGATTCCCTAAACTCAAACGCCTGTCCCATTCGCCATCCCAACCAATTGCGTGGAAGATAGAGCAAAGTTTTCCAATGTAAGAATCAACAGTCTTGTATGAAAGTCTCACGGGGCACCCGCAAGAATGAGTACCACGTTGCCCTAAAAAGGCACAACTATTTTGATGCACCTGAGTTTTGCCACCTCTATCCTTAAATACAAGGAAACGACACAGATCGCGAGGTGAAACGATAGCCAGAGATGGTTTCCCCGGCAGACCGAAGAGAAAATTCTCCAATTCCTTTTGAAGGGAGTCTTTTTGTTTTGAATAGCTAGTAGCCTGATCAAAATTCCACAGTTGGTTCAAACGAGTATCAATTTCGTCTAGATTAATATCAGCCGAGCCTGGCTGCCTAAAACGCACTGTCTTCCGAGAGTAACCACAGCGTTGGCAGAATCGAAAATCACAATCATTGGTATAGCTACAAGATGGACACCGAACAGAAGGTACAAACAATTTCGCTACCAGCGGGAGCTCCTAGGATGAGGAACAACAAGATATTACAAAATTTATTTAAGACAGTGAAACTTTATTTCAGAAATTATAAAGTACCATTGCAAGCATCATATTAACTATATCTCTCAAAAAGAAAGGACGATGACAACAGAGTATCACCAAATCGTTCTAAGTCACCTATATTAGAACCTCATAAGCTATGTAACATCTCATTATTTTGTAGACAAAAATATCGAGACAACCAATCATCTTTCAAAACATCCCTGTCCAGACTAACTCGCCATTTCGGTTTAAAGTTAAACATAAGTTAAATAATTTAGAACTCAACCAAGAAGATCCATAAGTCTCCCGGAATATTAGAATGATTTATCCATCCTTTCTTAGACAGGATGAGAAGGGCTTGTGAATCGCCTTTACAAGCAAGCTTAAGAGACCTCGTGGACCAACACTGGATCAGCGGCCACCAATATTTCCTCGGATACACATCCAAGACAAGTACCGAACATGACCTCTGGAAACTCTTCAAAAAGCATAAAACCGGACCCACTAAGATTGACGGAGGAAAAACATAAGGTCGTTCCAAAAATGGCTTATATCGGGAAAGATCTTGAGCAAAGAGATTTACCCCTGACGACGCAGGAGTCTGACAGGGCGTAAAATGTGGAAGGGATTTCCCAAATTTATCTTTCATTGCATTTGAATCCAACGCCATCAAATCGCAGGTATGACCAGTAGGGCCTCCAAATTCTTGCTCAACAACCTTCCATAGGGCAAGACCCAGTTTGCTATCCATGGTAGACAGGCGGCGAGAACGAGAATCCGCTGGGTTATCATTGGTGGAAATATACGACAAATGTAAGGAGACATTGAGCTCCATCGTAGTAAAGAACAACTTCTTTAACGCTTTATTGAGAGGTCCACTCTTCCCACTTTGATTGTTCCAGGCCTGGACCACAGCCTGATTATCAACCAAAGCATCCACCCGGGAATTCCTCAACTGATTTTGAAAAGCCAGCAGCACCCTCTCGAGGGCAGTAGCTTCCTTTGTGGCAATGTCCCAAGATTGCTCTTCATCCGTCCAATAATCAGAAGTATCTGCAGACACCGGTGAAATCAGTGATCCTCCCCACGCAAAGTTAGAAGCATCCGTAGCAACTGATACCCGAACATGACGCTCATCCCTCCAAGGAAGGGGATCATCCCATGTCTCCAGAAACAACCAATGGGAAATTTCCTCTCTAAGGGCCCCACACACCCGTATTAGCTTGGAAGAAAGATGGCCCTTCGAAATAGCCACATTCATTTCTTTGGTAAACAGTCGTGCCCCAGGAACGACTAAAGAGAAGGAAACACATTTACCAACCAAACGCTGGAGTGTCTTAATCGTTACTGTTTCAGCGTCTAGGACCTCCCGGATTAATTTCAAAAATTTGTTTTTCTTCTCAGGGATGAGGTGGAACACCTGCTGAGCTGAGTCCGACAAAAACCCCAAGTAAGGAACAACCGTTCTGGGACTCAAAACAGATTTTGCCAGCCCTAAAAAATACCCAAGTTGAATCAAAAAATAAGCCACAAGAAAAAGGGCTGATTTTGCAGCTGCAAATCTACGCTCATCAGGGGTCGGAATATCAGCGTATACCCCCTTATCACGGGGAATTTGTAGTTGTCCGTTGTGGCGATCATCAATATACAAAAGACAAGGGACATTCAAAGATCGAAAGAAATTTGTTGCCACAAGACCAGTATTATGGTAAACGTACGGTGAAATCTTCCAGCCAAATGGCAAAGTATTATAAGTGAAATACCATCCACCCCACTGAATGCCGAAAAATGTTCGACTGTCATCCATCAAAAGAATATGATCGTATCCAGACTTGTCATCAAGAACACTCTGATAGGAGTTCCGTGAAACATAACGTGGCAGGTCACCAGCATGATCCAACTTGAACGGCTTGTCTTGCATCCAAAGGTTCAAAAAACGTGCATCATGACACAAACGTGGCTTAGTTGGTTCCACGGTCAGAGGGAGAACGAGATGGGGGGGTTGGACCTCACCCACCTTCCCCAACAAAGATATTGCACCAGTTTCTAAGCGGTCAAGAAGGGTTTGTTGAATAAACTTTACAAACAGCTTACAAGAGACATTATTTAGAAATGCCTTTCCTGGAGGGAGATCAGAGTCATACGATTCTCCCTTAAAAACTCCTGAGAAATGCTGAGAAAAGGGAAAGACAGACACTTTGCCCTCAATCCATGATAAGACTTCAGATTGATGAAATGTAGGCTCCCCCATGACAATTTCTTTCCAGCCATCAACATGCTCGTGACTCGCCCGCCCTAAAATGTTCGGGGTCTCGAAAGAGTAAATCTCCAACATCTCCAAGAGCCTCCCCGCGTGACACTTTCAGAACTGTTGATCTGAATTGAGAATTTGCTGTCACCTCGATGCTAACAGGAACAGGGTTTCCCCGCCAATCTACCCATCGGAGGCACCGTCTATTCGTTCCAGCTTAAATCACTTTAGAATCAAATGCTAAGTCCCTTTCCCATGCCCAGCCAAAAACTCTAAGGCATCCTTGAAAAGGGAAAATAAAAGGGGAGGAAGATGAGAAACTTGTGGCGGCGAAACCCAAAGTCAGACAGCTTTGACCCAGCATAACTGGGGGGGGGGGGGGGGGGGGTGATTGAGATACCCTTTTTCAAAAGTGCCAAACTCCACGACTCTAAGAATATGCCACACAAAATGGTCTAAAACACATAAAAAACGATAGAGATTGGTGGGATAACATTTATTGAACTCCACAGCCGCAATTATAACTCAAAAAGCTGTGAAAAAACCTAATTGAGGTGCGAGCTACATTAAGAGCATTACTTATTGGAACTGGTTGGGGGTTTCTTATAATTCAGCACATTTGATTCACCAAAATCTCTCTTCCTCTGAAGGCATTGTGCCTTAATATGACCAGGCTTGTTACAATAAAAACACCGCCGAGGCGGTCTAGAGGACAGGTAGCTCCTATTCTTTGATACACCACCCGCACCAGACGATTTTTGGATCTGCCGCAAATTACTTTTCTTGACTTTGGCTACAACATCCAAGACCCTCTCGTGGTCCTTGTCCCCAAGCAGTGGGAAGATGAAGTTGCGAAACTGATCACTGGGCTGATCAAGCTTCCCTTGCAGCGTCTCAAAGACTAGGCGATAATATGCCTCTTTCTCATGCTTGGAATCGTGGGCTGCGTTCTTTAAGGCATCAACCAATTCTAAGGCCTCATACTTATTGAACTCTACCACAGGGCAGGAGGCCAAACTCATAAGTCGCTTCAACAGATTGTCCACGAAGGACTTGGTCAGCGTGTCCATCGCCTCCTTCAACTCGTTATACTTGCCTTTCAATGTCTGTAAAAGTTTGAACAACGAACAAAATGTGTCGGAATGCAAACTCCATAAACGACGAGTTAGATTATGTGACATAGAACACCCATACTACCCAAAGTGTTGCCCCCTGGGACAAAACACCTTCAGTTCAAAAACTATCAGGGCATGCCTTCAGTTATACACGGACTTAATAATAAGGCCAAAACAAATCACAACTACAGAGTATAACTATCCAATCAGTCGTATCGAACAGTAATCGCAGGATGGCAACATAACACCAACCCAGAGTCTTCGCGCTCCCGTCTTATCATCACAAATTTGCTTAACTTTAAATTAGTAATCCTGAAAATAGTACAAATGCACGAAACAACCAAAAGAGACCTTGTGGGAGTGCATTGATCAGTCAATTCAATGCCATGGGCACAAGAAAATAACATAATAGCTGACGCAGCTCCCTAAAGAATAAAAATTCAGAAAGGTGCAATATCCCAGAAGCAAACTAGGAGGTGACGCCCTCATAAACCCAATTCACCCACATTATCAAAATCAGCTATTATACAGAACAAACTAGCAAAGGTTCTCCAACACTTGTCAATTAACTGCCTGGAATCATTAAATAAAGCACTCCAACACAAAAAGCAAAATAAGCAACAAAATGCAGGCAAAAGTCGCCTGCATAATTTCATAAACAAAGTCGGCAAAATCTTGCCCTACTTCATGATCTCCATATGGTAAAAGATTCTCGGACAAATTATTCCTAAGACAAACTGACGAAATCTCACTCACATCCGAGAAACTAATTTCATAAGCAAGGAACGAGATCTTGCCCTAACGAAACTCCGCACATATCTGACAACTTCACCCATTAACACTGGCAAAACAGGCTTACACATATTTGTGAAACTCTACTCTTAAAGATTAATCCGGTGAAATCTGGCCCACATTAAACAGCTTCACTCATTAACACTGGCAAGACCTTGGCCAATATTTGTCAAATTTTCTTACAAACAACCCGGTGAAACCTCGCCCACATTTGACAGCTCCACTCATTAATACTGGCAAAACCTTGCCCAAAATTTGTCAAACTCTCTACATTAATAATCCGGCGAAACCTCGCCGACATTTGACAGCTTCACTCATTAACACTGGCAAAACCTTGCCCAGTATTTGTCAAACCCTTCTCATAAACAACCCGGCAAAACCTCGCCTACATTTGACAGCTTCACTCATTAACACTGGCAAAACTTTGCCCAACATTTGTCAAACTCTTCTCATCGACAAGCTGGCGAAATCTCGCCCACACCTGCGTGAAGCTAATTTCATAAACAAGATGGCGAAATCTCGCGCTGGCAAAAACCTCGCCCTGACGAAACCTCGCCTTGATTTATGAGCTTCACTCAGTAGCACTGGCAAAACCTTGCCCACATTCGCAAAGTCCAATACATAGCGACCCGGCGAAACCCCGCCCACATTTGTAACACCTAACTCATAAACACTATGGCGAAGCCCCGCCTACATTTTTCGGCCTGTTAAAAAACAACGGCGAAACCCAGTCACAATTGTAGATTCATAGCTAGGTGTACATAACAAAGCTGGCGAGAAACCCCAGCTATGTAGCATAAACTAAAACACAACCGAGTCCGTGCAAAATAAGGAAAAACCCACCTAAACCTCAAAACATACCAGAACACAAGATAGCTGGGGTCCTAATAAACCTATAGGCAAACCCCGAACATAAAATAAAAAATCAAGCATTCACCTCAAGGTCTTCACCACATGCTGCATCTTGGGGTCCTTGTGGAGCCTGCGGAGCTTGAATGGCCTCCGGAGCATTTCCTGCTTGAAGAGCTACAGGCGCTTGCGGCGCAACTGGGGCCGGCTGTACTTGCGGAACCTGCAATTGTTGTGCAACCTGCAGAACTTGCTGTGCTTGCTGAACTTGCGGAGCCTGAGCTGCTCCCTGACGAAGACCTTCACAACGAGCCGGGGCTTGAGGCATTTGGACTTGTCTATCAGCCATATTATACAAACAGAGAAGTCGTGCGGTTCAGACGAGAACAGTAAGAAAAGTCCTTTACTCTGGTTGTACGCTGGAGGAAACTGAGCAAGAAACGAGTGTTTCCATCCTATTTATGCCATCCTGGTTACGTAATCAGCGTGCATATACAGGCCTGGTGCTAATTAAGCATTATAATAACTTATCTTATCATCGCATATCATTAGGAGCATTGTGAATAGTTGAAGTACTTAAGAAAGCCATAGCTCCTAACGAAGTTCACTACAACAACAATGTCCTATTTCTAGTTGGTAACCATGGGCCAATTGCATTCCATGAGCTTGTCAAAGGAAGCGTTTTCGTCGATGTCACCAAACTACGAAACCGCAATGAAGTGTTGGAGAAAGTAAACGAGCTTGCTCTTGCTCCTGTGGGAACTGTTGCTGAAATGAAGTCTCGCATTGTGAATCATGTCGCTAAGGTAAAGCGGGATTGTGAAAGGAAAGGATTTCATTCAGACCACGTCAACTTCTGGGATGACAAGGACCAAGCCTGTTATCAGTTTGAGGCCATTCATGTAGTTGATACGTGTCTCGTCTATGGTGCCTGTGTGAACAAAGCTCCATTCTTGCCATTATTTTGAAGAGATACGGATACGGGATTCGTGGTGAGGCGTCAGTGTTGACTAAATACGAAGCAGACTGGCAACATGTTGGGTCGATATGTATTCTCGGACAGTGCTTATATGCTTCCCATCTTCAGGGTATTGACGAGATATCTCTGTCAGCTTTGAATAAGGTGCGCGTGATTCATCGTGGTATCTTGTACAGTTCAATGAGCCCAAGCATCGCATCGTATAAAGCTGGCATCTTGTATGCAGATCCCAAGAGCCACCGAATTCTGCTTTGGCGCAAAAACTCCACGGAAGTCGAAGTCTTTACCGGGAGTGGAAGTGAGGGGAGCAAGGATGGAATGGCCAGCAGGACCGAGTTCTACCAACCCACTGGTCTTTGCGTGGAGTTCGATCACGTTGTCTACGTTTGTGACGTACAGACAAACTTCATCAAGATCCTAACCTCACTGAAAGAAAAAGCAACATTTTTGAATGCTGTAGGAAAGATCTATAAAGCCTTTTCAGTCCATGAAAAGCACCAGCCTTACAGCCTCTCTAGCATCCAAGAGGCAGTCGAGCTCGTTAGTGGTACTCTTCGGGTCTTGCGTAGCAACGAGAACTCCATCAGAGATGAGGTGGCCAATTTACCGAGAACCCTCAACGGTCCTCAGGGTAATGTGGCATCAAAGACTATTGAGTCCGTTCAAATGTTAAAATGTGGCCTTGAAAAGCTTCAGCAAGTCTTAGAATTACACGGATACGATGCCCTTAATTTATTAAGTTGCATGACACTGGATGTGGAGAATATTCACT